>JAUJYZ010001169.1:140000-207361 GCA_033675265.1 Actinostola sp. cb2023 | reverse complement strand
ACAAGACATCTTGGACCAAATCTTCCCGCGCTCCATGATCGACTTGTATATATTTTCTCTTGGTGATGTGCTTGGATTTTGTGCAGCCTTTATTGCAGCCTTTTGGTTTCAAGGAAAGACTTCCCCTTGATGCATTCACCTCGAGTATGTTGATCTCATGTCTGTTGACGCCTGCAGGCCTGGATACACAGCACGCGAGGTTACATGATGGGAGACAGCGGTGGGTACATATCTCTGCGCATGCGCCAGTTCCTGAAATGATGCGAAGGTTTAGTTACCTTTTACAGGAGTTTTATACCATGAAACAGAATTATGTTTTAAATGAAATTTGAAATAAAAGAAACTAAAGATAAACGTACGTCCTTGTTCTGATAGTAGCTCGGTACTTCTCCTGTTACACAGCTGCAAGATCTAATAACATCACACAGATTTATTGAATAACTCATCATATTGAAAACCATGGAATTGTTATTTTACAACACAGCTTACTAATGCTCTTATTTTATTATTATAATTATAATTATTTTTTTTTATCTTTTACATTTTAACTTTTTATTTTCAACTTATTTTTATTTGTTTTAACTTTTATTATAATGATTTTAATGTTCTTTACTGATATACACCATATGTCACCATTAAAAGGAACAAGCAACAAGCCAAGACCACAGACCGAGGAGTGGACGCAAATACATGTTCACTGTCAAAGCTGACTTACTAGACATAGCGCTGGCTGGATTTGGTAATTAATTAAAGCTATTATGCCGATATATGAATAAATTAATTATTAAATCAAAATACCCGACATCCTCTGCGGCCTTTGTTTGTCACTTTCTTGGTTTTAACGGCGACAAACATATTTTGAAATTGGTGTATACAGGCATCAAGAGTTCCAGACTTTTCCGGTACGCGCGCGCAATGCATTGTGGGATTATTACAAAGCGAGCAACAAGTGAGCAAAAACATAGCTTGGGCTCCCTGTGTCTAGAATTGGTGCTCACTTTCCTTTGTAATAATCTCATAATGCATTGCGTGCGTACCGGAAGTCTGGAACTCTTGATGCTTGTATAAACGTAGTTTATTAATACTTTTTAAATATACCAGTTTTACGTTATTTTATTCTGCCTTGTGCTGTTTTGTTCGTTAATTCTTGAGTTTTTAAATTAAATTTATTTATTTATTTATTTATTAGTTTTACTTTATACGTTATTAAATTATCTTTATCTGAAATTATCTCACTTCGACTACTAACAGTATTAACTGCCTTAACCACAGGCAAACCACAGTGATAAAGTGACATTTTCTCTAAAAAATTACCGAATGAAAACGTGTTTTAAGATATTTTAGCCCGAGTAAATGCACCATTGTTCCCCACCCTCCCACACTGAGTCGGAATCAGTCAACCGGAGGACGTATATATTACAAGGTAGGCAACTTCAGGAATCCTGTGGTGAATCTCGAAAACAAATCTGCTAAACGGAAAATATATACCAAATCTTCTGAAAACTCATCCTAAATCCGTCCAATAATAAAAATACATTTCAGTCTTATCATGTCAGCTCAATTGTTTGGTTGTATTTTGAAGAAAAATGCTGGTTTTGGGTCAAAGGACGCAAAAAAAAAAAAACAGCTTTCGTACTATGTGCCGACAATTAGGCTTCGACCAGCGCAGTCTCTGGGGACGAAAATGCGACAAAAATCACCCGCGTACCCATCCCTTGTATACTTTTACTCACCTGATCAAATGGACAAACGCCACCCTACATTGGCAAAAATTCGACTACTTTTTATATTAGAAAATGTCACTTTATCACTGTGGTTTTTGCCTGTGTTATTATGTTATCCACGTGATCGCTATTATCATTATTATTGTCATTGGAAGAAACGCACGCTCTAGACCTGTGTAAATTATGTGTAAATGTAAATAACCATTAATTTAATTTCCATGAAATTTACACGGAATTTTCACGGAATTTTCACGGAATTTTCACGAATTTACGGAATTTTCACGAAAATTTTCACGGGATATACACGGACTATACCACGAAATTTACACGGAATATAAACGGATTATACACGGAATATACACGGAATTCACACGGAATTTACACGGAATTTACACGGAATTTACCACGGAATTTACATGGAATTTACACGGAATTTACATGGATTTTACACGGAATGTACACGGAATTTACACGGAATTTGCACAGATCAAATGCGAATGCGCGCATTGTGTAAATTCTGTGTAAATTCCGTGTAAATTCCTTGTAAGTTCTTGTAAATTCCTTGTAAATTCCGTGTAAAAATCCGTGTAAAATCCGTTTAAAATCCGTATACATTTCGTGTGAATTCCGTGTAAATTCCGTATAAATTCAGTGTAAAATCCGTGTAAATTTCGTGTGAATTCCGTGTACATTGTATTTCTTCCAACGAGAACGTCTTTACAACAGGAGTAGACTGACTGGCAGCATTATAGTTAGTTAGTTTTAACTTTGATGGATACCTTTCTCAAGCTGTTGCTGAGTTATGTTGTGGTTTGTATGAGCATGCAACGTCATGTATTGACTGTAGAGACCTGTAAACTTTTTCTCCAATCTCTCGATTTGGTTTCTGAATGCAACAGTGTTCTCAGCGATGTTTATAAGCAAATCTACAAAAACAGTAACTCATGCAGGTTACTGGCGATTCGCTGGGAAATTTTGGAAGACTGGGTTCGAGTGTTTTGATTGGCTGAATTAGTTACAAGTTTTTTGAGGTGTTTGCCCTCGATGAAAGACTAGTGGAAATATCACTTGAATGGATTCAACGTTCTTTCTCCAGCACATTGGATAGGCTATACAGTTTTTAAATTCACAATTTAAGAACTGCTATCTCAATGGTTATAACACTCGTACCCAGTCTTCCAATGTATTTGCCACAGGCCGGGTTACATGCGTTTTTCTAGTGATATCGCGACCAGTGAGGTTTTTATTCATTCGTTTTCATTTAATTTAGATTACGTATGTTTAGTTTTAGGTTTATATATCTGTTTTTAATATAGTAAGGTCTGTATGTGATACGTCATTATCTAGGCCTAATAAAGTGTATTATTATTATTATTATTATTATTATTATTATTATTATTATTATTATTATTATTATTATTATTATTATTATTATTATTATTATTATTATTATTATTATTATTATTATTATTATTATTATTATTATTATTATAAATCATTATTATGATTATATTTGTTAGCCTGAATATCAGCCGTCTCCTCTGGGTCAAAAATTTCCCTGAGTGAGACGTCTGAACTTCGATGTCGATAATCGTGTCCAGTGACGTCATCTAATTTATGTAAATGTTAGAATGTCAACACTTGAGGCTTGACTTTGAATTTGACTATTTGTGCAAGAAATTATTAGAAAGAAAGACAGACCGGTATTAGGACAAAGTAATGTTTGTAAATCTTGATTTATACTATCAAATGAATGTGAAAATAACGTTTGTGTGTAGCTTGTATCGTATTCATGGCTCTCCAATCCACGCTTGTACAGTCAACCATCTTGAAATGCGTGTACTGGTAGCGTGCGGGCATGCGGGGACTCACACGGGTATATAGTGATATAGTGATATACTGATATACTTATATACTTGGTCGCGACAGAATTTTTGCAAAAGGCTGTAATTACAATTGTAAAAATATATATATTTTGCGAATCCGAATCCGAATCCGAATCCGAATCCGAATCCGAATCCGAATCCGAATCCGAATCCGAATCCGAATCCGAATCCGAATCCGAATCCGAATCCGAATCCGAATCCGAATCCGAATCCGAATCCGAATCCGAATCCGAATCCGAATCCGAATCCGAATCCGAATCCGAATCCGAATCCGAATCCGAATCCGAATCCGAATCAGAATCAGAATCAGAATCAGAATCCGAATCCGAATCAGAATCAGAATTGCAAGAATCAGAATCAATTTTGACCATCTAAAATACTAAATAGATGTTTACTAACTTTACCTTTTTCGGTATTGTGTTTTGCAGGGATTGCTTGTATGCATATTTGAACCACTAGAATAAACAGCAACGCCTGGCTCTGCATGCTGAATGGAATCTGAAAGACATATGATCAATATGGAACCGGTATGTGGCAAATGTTGGAAGACTGGGTTCGAGTGTTTTGATTGGATGAATTAGTTACAAGTTTTTCGAGGTGTTTGCTCTCGATGGAAGACTAGTGGAAAATATCACTTGAATAGAAATTAACGTAACAGGAACAGTCAAGCTTCTACATCACAAGCTGCCTGTTTGCCAACTGAATTTAAAAATACTTTCACAATCTGTAGCGACCTAGTCTCCCTCGCAGCCGTGTTCAATGTCGTCACGCAACGCTCTCTCCCCTTACACACGGCTGCTTACCCAAGCACTACATTCCGTTCCACAGAATTATCCAATCAGAGCTTGTTGCCCGAAAACAGGCCAAGTTTCGCGCCATACCGAACATACCAAAGACCAGTAACAAACTGAAGATGGAGTCCATTGACGAAGCGTTTTGCCTTGCAGCGAAATAATTTCAAAGAGTTTATTAACTGGGCAATACACTAAGCCAATACACTAAACACGGCTGCGAGGAAGACTAGTTAATCGTCTTCCATTCGTGAATTCATTTCCTAACTTTGCAACGTTCTTACGTAAATAAACAACGAAACATGAGCCTGGGAGTGTCGAGTCGTTGACAACTAGTGAACATGAATAACGAATAACTTTATATGATTGGCTAAACACTTACAATTGGAACGGAATGTAGTGCTTGGGTAAGCAGCCGTGTGTAAGGGGAGAGAGCGTTGCGTGACGACATTGAACACGGCTGCGAGGGAGACTAGTAGCGACCATACTGAAACTCATTTCGGCGCGCAAATGATTGTGGTCTAATTTACAATCCGCCATGTTTTCTGTCACAACGAATTCAAATATTCAATATTAAGGCAGGAATTTATTAAAGAGCTATAGCTCTGTCCTTGCATACCACTAGCTATACACTCCTGCTGTTCGCAATGATTACTGCCTTTACAATCTCATATATTGGCTGTGTTTCTGTACATATTAAATCGGCCATTGTCTATCTTTGTCGAGAAATATCGCCAAGACTTTTGTGTTGGTTTGTTTTGATACGAGGCTCCAGAAATAATACAAATGATTATCAAATAACCTTCAAATATGAACATTTTCCCTGCTTTGTTTCCCTCTCTTTCCCTCTATCTATCATCTATCTTTCGTGCATCGCTTTTTATAAATTGCAGTAAGCACTTCTAAGCCGAATTTTACTGAAGAAACTTCGTTTGGAATTAAAGACGATGAATGTACAATGGCATAAGGTGCCCGATTGTAGCGAAGATACATCAGAAACGTCCAGTTGAAATTAAGGGGAATAAAATCGAACTGGTACAGCCACATTGCTCGATCCGATCGGTGCCAATGACTGCCAATGACCGCTAGCTAGACGTTGAAAAGATCAATCTCACTAGCCTTAAATCGCTATATTATCAGTTAAACACTCACCAATTGACAACTTGTATAAATAACTACTGAATATGAATACTTACTCCAATTGTTATTCCTTATTTGAAGAGGCTATAAGTCAATTTTACAAGCCGGTAAAACTGTAAAATGAATATCGAGTTTTTGGTATTTTTTCAATAATTAATGACAATTAAAAACGCAAGTCAACAACAATGCTAGCGTTGATTTCTCGCTCGCTCGCGAACAACTACAGCTATTTTAAAACGATCGTTAACCTCTTAAACCCCAAAACGAATTCATAAATTAACTTGGAGACAATTTTTAGTTCAGAGAAAGTTAAACGAGTGAAAGTAGAACAGTTTTATTCAAGAAAACAAGGAAATAAAAGCGACTGTCATAATAAACGGGTAAGAGTTCAAATGGATGCTTTTAATTCGTTGTTGAAGATGACACCTGACTACATTACCACCGGTTGATCATAAACAAATCAAAAAGTCAAGCAAAAGTGTTTTATATATTACAATAACCTATAAATTTCTCGTGCGCTGATTGGTTAGTTTTTTTAAATCATCAATAAATGGACAGACAGACAGATAATTGACGCGTACCGAACGTTACGATTTCAGAGTCGTATTATATTTTCTCTTAGAAAAAGTTAAAAAAGCTGTCTGACTGATGTTCTCCTTTTCTGTTCTTGTGAAATCAAATAATCAAATAATTACATCTAGTTTGTCATGTGTCTGTCTGTCTGTCCTCCTATTGATGATAAATTACGTCATAACATTGTCAAATACATGTAGATCCACGAGGTGTACTTTGACTATGTAATGACGTAATACGCTCTACTAGCTTTCACTCGGGATACTTTATTTTCGAGCACTATTGGAATGCACTGGGGTTAAGATACATCATTATCAAATTTAAAAAGGACGCTATTTTGTCTGTTTTCATTGATAATTATTGATAATTATGGAAATTTGTTTTTAGGTCCCACTTCATTGATATAAACGGCAAGGTTTTTTATTATTATTATTATTTATTTTTAATTTTTTTTTTTTTACAAAACTTCCACCATACAAAATAACAGGACAAAAAAAGAAAAATTGATAATAAGATAATTATATAAGATGTATGGTGAGGGTCACACAACAAAAATCTACATTAAGTGCGCCCAGGTGAAACAAAAGAAATGAGTGCTAAAGTGCTACTAAAATCGATGATTCAGTTGATCAAAAAATATTGAAGAAATGCATGTGGTCAACGCTCAGCATGCGTCCATTGCAGTTTGGATGCACGCGGGAGGCTGCTAAGCATGAGCGATCGACGCACGCTGATTGTTGACCATTTCTCTGTTATTATCTGTTTCACGGTTTTAGTGTTTGCACGGCTACCCTGGATTCGACCCTATTTTTACATTCATTTACTATCGGCTAACTCGAACACGGTTAATTCGAACTCCCCGTTAACTCGATTGCGAACTAGAGCTAATATAATTAATTTCCCTTTATAGTCGAACTCTATTTTATAGAATCTATTGTATTATTCGTCGTTCTCAAAGAGTGCCGCTACAAGAGCTTGATATAGTGGCGGGGTATGCTGCAATTGCTCCGAATGTCAACTGGCAAACATCAAAGTGCATAGAACATAGTTCATTGTCTTGTAGGAATCTTAAATATTTATTGATGACAACGTGATAGTATATACAAATAATTCAATTCCAGAAAAGACCAAAATAACTAGCTCGTGATTGTGAACTATGATATTGTGAATGATTAATAAAACCCCGCGATACGTTATTGATTAGGATACTTGAAATTCAACACCAACCTCATCACCAACCAGTCGCTATTAAAACTCGAACTATTGTTCGTTTCCCTTGGGAGTTCGAGTTAGCGGGGTTCTGCTGTATTTGGTTTTTCAGTCACCAAGAGGCACTAAACCCTTTGCAGTACTAGAACTGGATGATTGATAAATCCATATCTCTATAAATTATTGTGGTTATTTTGAAAATTAGCGATACATGTACAGTTGTCTTACAGTTTCAGTTTCAGTTTCAGTTTCAGTTTCAGTTTCAGTTTCAGTTTCAGTTTCAGTTTATTAGTGCCAATACAGTTGTTCTAATGCAGGCACGAGTGATCAACGGGACAACTTTACAATACAATAATACGTACTCTTAGATTACATAATACATAATACAGTGTTTGTATACCGAAAAAAACTAGCCCAACTGATTTCGTGTAAGTGGTGATATATGTTAGTGCATTTATTCCTGGTGAAAACAGTATTGTTTCTCATCTTTAGTAGTATAGCCTGCTTTCAGGCTCAACTGTCGCTATATACATCCAAAGTGAACGAAGGAGCTAAAGACAATTCTTTCCAAATACACAAGCGTATTTACAGCAGATTCAGGTTCAGCGATTCGTTGTGACAGTTTGAATGTTACGTTGTCAAGTGAAATGTCAGATGTTTCTAGGTGGCGGGATAATGTTTGTCTCAGAAAAAAACGTTGAAGGCGAAAAGTTATTTGTTTCAAATGTGGAGACTAAATAGCAAAGGAAGATCGTATCGTCCTGGAAAGACCTTGTCGTTTGATTTGAGAGTCGGTATCGTTGACAAGATTGTGTTGTTTTAGTGTCAGTTCTCAAAAACATCTTTCGGCTAACCCTAGACGGTTATTATTTACATTTTTATTCATTGCTATTGGCTGACAGCTGACAAATCACTAATGCGTTGAGGCCCCCCACGTACCAAGAGGCGGCACTCGAAAATGTATTGCGTCCGTGCAGCCAGTCTCAATCCCTTCCTCTCCCAATCCTCTCTCCCCCTCTCTTCCCCTCTCCCCAGTTCCCCTCCCCCCACTCCCCCTCCCCCCCCCCCAAAAAAAAAAAATTAAAAGAGAGCCTGGAAGCAGGCTACTTTAGTAGATGTTTTAGTAGTCAATTTGATCTCGTTTTGTGCATGACAAATTGTGCATGTGCATGACAAATATTCAAAAGTTTGTGAACGTAATGTTGAGTTGAGCCTGCATATAGACCCTATGCAAAACGAGTGAAGACTGGGAACGAGCACCACGAAATATAAATGATTTCAAACAAATATTTATATTACAAGAAAGATCATGTCTAAATAAGTAATTTGGTACATTTATGAAGTTGCATGTTACACTATAGTGCAGAGTTTATAAGCATTTGAAATGACCATAAACATGATAACGAGGCTGGCCAGGCCTTGGGTCTCTTTTCCATACAAATCTTTCTAATTTCAAATAGCTGTAACTTTTTACAACACTAAGATTTGGCAATATCACTAGCTTGGGTACGCTCTTTCAAATGATAGTAATGATGTCATCTATAAGTGATGAACTAAGGTATCTCCTTTGCCACACCTTTTTGCATAAGGTCTATACACCTGCATATGTATATGGCTCAATCTGAATGATACAATGTGCCATTGCAGACTGTACTATACTAGTTTAAACTGCTTCACTGAATATGTTATATATATCTTAAAAAAACTTAGATAATCAAATGAGCTTAAAAAAGTCGAGATATTTCGGAACACGCATTCAGTTTATGATGGTAAAATATCAGGTTATCTTATCGACTTGTTCGCTACAGATCACGCACAAAGTTGCCTTCGGCTGTAATCACTGCATAATAGTGTCACTACGATGTAGAATTGTTTTTTTTTTGTCTTTCTATTTCATTCTTTCCTGTTTTCTAGAAACACTTTAATTTACACAAAACCTCATCACGGACTATACTAATACTTCTACAAATCAGGTTTTTAGATAAAATCAATCTAGATGAAGTATTCTCTGTTGCGTGAAGTTTTTCCAAGAAAAAAAATCTGATCTCGGCTGTGCATTCATGCAGGCGAACAATTAGCAATTATTGGACGAGTTTGAGCAAAATATCGTCATTTGTCAGTGGCGGGCAGAATAATTATTTGCCGATGCCGAAGGCAGAGGCAAATAATTATATGCGAGACACTGACAAAATCACGATATTTTGCGAAAACCGAGTTCGATAATTGTTTTATCATCCACGTTATTTTCTCTCACCTAAAGCAACAACTCTGGAAAAATCGAGCTGCCATTGTCGAGGAGAACGAAAACACTTATTCGTAGGAAGTTATCTGCAGTGACGTAGTCGTCTCTCGACCAATGAAAATCCCGGAGAAAATATTGTGAATGATAATGTTACTTGGTTTTCGAGCTCAATGTTGAAAGGAAAGAAGAACTTATTAGAACTCATTGGACAAACGTGAGATTTTCATTTAAAATGAGATCTAGAGTACTTGACAGGTGAGCCTTGAATGTATAGAACAGTCTAGAACAGTAGAATGTTGTAAGACACTTGGTGAGCAGAAACGGTACACCCAACACCAGCTTTCACTGCGTCATGCAGAACATTTTTTTGTGTTTTCTAGGTGATCAGGTTGTTGTGTTAAAGCATTGCGTAAACGATTTGTTATATATAGATAGACAGACAGACAGAACGACAGGCAGGCAGGCAGGCAGGCAGGCAGGCAGGCAGGCAGGCAGGCAGGCAGGCAGGCAGGCAGGCAGGCAGGCAGGCAGGCAGGCAGGCAGAATGAATGAATGAATGAATGAATGAATGAATGAATGAATGAATGAATGAATGAATGAATGAATGAATGAATGAATGAATGAATGAATGAATGAATGAATGAATGAATGAATGAATGAATGAATGAATGATTGAACTTTATTATACTACGGACGGATGGATGGATGGATGGATGGATGGATGGATGGATGGATGGATGGATGGATGGATGGATGCATCGCACAGAATTACCCATACAAATCGGTCATATCCTTAAAATAGGTTGCATTTGAAGAAACGATACACGATCCTTATTTAAATCTCAGAGTTTCCCCCTAAAATAGAAAATGTATCGAAAATTTGGTGGGAAAAGCTTTTATTGGAAGCTTATAGTGAATTTCGCGGGTCAATCTCTTAAACTAGAACCCAGTTCCCGCCCGGCCAAACGCTCGCTCCAATGTCATAAATTCCCCTTACTTCGCGGCTTATTTTATCCGTGGTAAAAAAGAAACTGGTGCTTAAATTTCTGTAGCTATAGCAATGGAGGCTAGGCTGCAAGGTCAAAGGAAAATGGCAGCCGATGGAAGTGCTTTGAAGCTAAAAATCGTCTCGTAATTTGACATTTTCGACTGCTTCGCTTCGTTGGTATGAAACAGAACTTCAAGAAAAGTCGCTAGTGAACATTGGTATGGAAGAAAGCTTGATATTGGAAGCAATCCAGCTATGTCGGGGCACCAAAATTCGATTGTTACAATTATTGTATTTCGCAAGGCTGAGCAACAGGAATCGATCGAACTGCTGGCATGATGAAATCCCATACATTTGAACACTACGGAGACCCGACATTCACCCTGAAAAAGTCGCAAGAAGACGAAAGGATATTTACAATCGATAACTTGGCAAGTAAACTTCAGTCGCAAGTATTTTGTATTCCGTTGTTACAATTTATCGTAGATCACTGGTTCATTTGTAAATGACAGCCTAAACATTGACTTTCTTCGATTTTACTGTAAATATTACGAAGATCGAGTGGCCGAGTGCCGTAATGGGAATGGGTCTAGCATATAATTAGGATAATATCCCGGATGTGACACAAATTTCTGTGCGATGGGATGGATGGATGGATGGATGGATGGATGGATGGATGGATGGATGGATGGATGGATGGATGGATGGATGGATGGATGGATGGATGGATGGATGGATGGATGGATGAACGACTGATAAGTGACGGAGTTGCAAAGCCTGCCAGAGTCATCAATGAAGCTCCCGATCCCGAGCAGTGCAAAGTGAGATGGGCGAAAATGGCGGATGGATGTCATGGCTTTCAGATTTACATCAAGAATTCATTGGGTGAACCACTGAGCATCACGAGAGACAGGATCACCATGAATATAGATGATCCCCATATAGATACCGAAAACCTTCACAATAAATACATTTTCACTCAGCATGAAAATGGTATATGGTCAATGGAGAATCCATTCTTCCACCCACCAGCAACTGGCCGTGCACACAGCCAACACACTCTACTAAATGTTAATATTAAGGTTGACGGTCAGTTTATCAAGGGAAATCCTATTAGACTTTGCATTGTCCGATAGTGTATTAACCTATAATAAAATTACGATTACATGTATACAGGGGCGGATTTAGGGTGGGGCGAAGGAGGCGCACGCCCGGCCCCCTTTTGGAAATTCGAATACCTTTTTTGCCAAAAAAAATATTCATACATAAAATTTGGCTGAAACCAATGTCCCACCTGAATGCCCGCGCCTCCCCTTCCCCCTGCAAAATCTCTGGATCCGCACATGCCACAAGCCTCTTCAAAGCGAGAGCCCTCGTTTTAAGACGCAGTGTTCACGTTTTCATAAGCAACAGTCTCTATCCTATTCCTGAGGATCAACTACCCTTTAGTTACTCGTTGTCTTTAGCGAACTGAATGCATGATAGAAATGAATGCACATTTACGGTAGCGAGTGCTCTTTATTGGGAACAGGGGGGGAGAATCTTTTGTACCGGCCCAAACTTTAATGACCCACGTTCTCAATTATCCAATCGTGCCAACCATTTTGGCAACGCTTGTAGATACAGTTGCTCTGTATTATACACCTATTCCAAAAATCGTTATCTGGGCCGAAAGCAACAAGCTGACGACCGCAAAGGACTTTGGGAATCTCCTAATTAATTTATTTATCCGTGGTATTTGAGAAGTTATCCCCACGGACGTTGAATAGCAATCATTTGGAACTATTCGGCAATTTGAAAATGCATGTTGTCAAAATGTCTACGTATGACTAAATGAATAAGGAGAAAGCCCCAAAGTCCATTGCGGTCGTCAGCTTGTTGCTTTCGGCCCGGACAACGATTTTTGGAATTAGCCACTTCCAAATCGAGCAGGGGACTGGTACCAAGTCCGTAATACTAATTCAATTTGATACTAGTAAAATTGGGCATCATTTTCTGAGAGAGCAGATCAAACTTAGCTAGTCTGGAAAGTTTGGTGAACTTCGGCTTAATATTGACGATGCTAGAGGACATCAAAGATGTCTATTTTCACATACAAACTCTGTAATTTTTTTACGCTGTCCATCCAAACCATACATTCACTGTAAAATTTTGGCTGGACAACACAATTTCAAAAGTTTATAATTCCGACAGAATTCGCCCAAATCACATCAAACTTTGCACAGATGCTAATTTCAACATGCTCTTTCATGTCATGAACTTAATTTCGTAATTACATTAATTATAATAAACTCGTTCCCAGTCCCCTGCTCGATTTGATAGTGGCTAATAGGTGTATATTATAATGTTATATATTATAGATAACATAGACTTAAATAAAACACCTCGTAATGCTACCATTCAGTTTATTTATTCGTGGCATATTTTATACAAATGATTTCGTGATGTAAAATTTGAAGTAAAAATATAACAACAAAAATTATTTGGTGAAGCGAGCCCATGATGCCTTGGGTATGCACAGTATTTTCATAGGCTACAAAAATGACTGAAACCATAAACAATACTGTGTCACTGGGAATAGTACCGGATATGAAATTGAGCACCGACAGCCGTCGCTAAAAAAATATTTCAACAAATTTGTTTTGAAAAAAACAAATTGGTTTAAAACAAGTTCATGAAAACACAAAATCCAAACATTGGCGCAAAGCATCATGGGCTTGGACACAGTCTTTTTTAAATCTGACTATTTCACACACATCTAATGAAGACATTTATTCGCCATTTGGTGTTAATTAATCATCGTTGATAATAATTATGTTAAGCAATTAATGCCACAAGATTGAACGCGATCAAGTTATTGTGCTGTGATTCTGTTGCCCGGATGTAACCTAGTGGTTGCCATGGCTACGCTGAGCTGTTGGTTGCTTCTGTAAAGCTGGACAGGCGAGTCCGCGGTCATGCTGTTAGAACTTTTGCGGTGTGCAGTTTGGAGTCGTGCAGGTGATCGTCGAAGAATGGGTCACGTGCTTTGATGCTCCTGGAAAGATTTCAATGTGAAAATATAAGGACGAAAGTAGTACAATAATCGATTAAATAATCATGTCTACGTGTCGGTCAATCGGTCATGCAGTCAGTCGGTCGGACAATCAGTCGGTCAGTCAGTCGGTAGGTCAGTCAGTCGGTCAATCAATCAGTCAGTCGGTCAGTCAGTAGGTCAGTCAATCAGTCAATCGGTAGGTCAGTCAGTCAGTCAGTCAGTTGGTCGGTCAATCAGTCAGTCAGTCGGTCAGTAGGTCAGCCTGTCAGTCAGTCAGTTGGTCGGCCAATCAGTCAGTCAGTCGATCGATCGATCAGTCAGTTGGTCGGTCAGTCAGTTAGTCGGTCAGTCAATCCGTCAGTCAGTCAGTCGATCGATCGGTCAGTCAGTCGGTCGGTCAGTTGGTCAGTCAATCAGTCCGTCAGTCAGTCGATCGATCAATCAGTTAGTCAGTTGGTCGGTCAGTCAGTTAGTCGGTCAGTCAGTCAGTCGATCAATCAGTCAGTCAGTCGGTCGGTCAGTTGGTCAGTCAATCAGTCCGTCAGTCAGTCGATCGATCAATCAGTCAGTCAGTTGGTCGGTCAGTCAGTTGGTCGGTCAGTCAGTTGGTCGGTCAGTAGGTCAGTCAGTTGGTCGGTCAGTCAGTTAGTCAGTTAGTCAGTTAGTCAGTTAGTCAGTCAGTCAGTCGATCAGTCAGTTAGTCGGTTAGTCAGTCAGTAGGTCAGTCAGTCAGTCAGTCGGTCAGTCAGTAGGTCAGTGATCAATACTTTCACTCTAGTGACCTGGCTTGGTATGGTTTCTGTTCCCTCAGCTGTACAGTAGCTTTGATGTCAGCGCCAAACTTGTGCACACTTGTACTCTTAGTAAAGCCATCAGGCAACTGTGTCTGCACGTGGCCTCGTGTGTGACCCATACGAGCGTTGCCACAAGGATTCATGTCATAAAACCTAACAAGAACAATGAATAATATAACGTCTTCTAATGAACTCTTCCTGAGCGGGACGTACTTAGGGGAGAAAGGATAGATAAATGAGACGGTGGAAATGCATTGTGGGAGTTAGTGGGTAACGGTGGCTTAAGGCATTTCTCTCACTCTTTGCGTAGTAGAGGGACTCGATCATCAGACCGGTCTGGAAGACTGGGTACGAGTGCTATAACCATTGAGATAGCAGTTCTTAAATTTTGACAATACAATATATCCCAATGTGCTGGAGAAAGAATGTTGAATCCATGCAAGTGATATTTCCACTAGTCTTTCATCAAGGGCAAACACCTCGAAAAACTTGTAAATAATTCAGCCAATCAAAACACTCGAACCCAGTCTTCCAACATTTGCCACAGGCTGGCCGGTAACTCTGTAAGTGATTTCGAGCCTCTCTGACGAGATTTAGCTTCTTTACGGCCGTCTAGAATAATGCTAAAACCTGTCGGACCGGCTTTATATCTTTGTTAAAATGAGTAATATCTTGCGCCCTTAGAAACTGAGGTGAAAGAAAGAAGGGATAGATGTACAGGTAGTTTGAGGAGAGATTGGGCAAGACACAAGGTAGGGAGCCAATAGAATGGGGATACAAGCATCAAGATTTCCAGACTTCCGTTACGCGCGCAATGCATTGTGGGATTATTACAAAGTGAGCACCAAGTGAGCAAAAACATAGCTTGGGCTCCCTGTGTCTATAATTGGTGCTCACTTTTCCTTTGTAATAATCTCATAATGCATTGCGTGCGTACCGGAAGTCTGGAACTCTTGATGCTTGTATTAGAGTGGGCCCTGACTGAGGTAACGTAATCGATACATAGCTAAACACTTACTTGGCATTGTAATGAGTATTAAATCGTCGTAGAGACTGTTCAGTTTCTGCTGTCTCAAAAAAACTTGTCGTTATTTTCACTATATCCTGTTAATTCCTGACAGTAATAATAATAAATAATCAGTCAATCAATCAATCAGTCGGTCAACCAACTAATTAATCAAGCCATCAACCAATCACAATTAATCAATCCATCAACCAATCAATTAATCAGCCAATCAATCCATCAACCAATCAATCAATCACAATTAATCAACCAATCAATCCATCAATCACAATTAATCAACCAATCCATCAATCAATCAATCACAATTAATCAACCAATCAATCCATCAACCAATCAATCAATCACAATTAATCAACCAATCAATCAATCACAATTAATCAACCAATCAATCAACCAATCAATCACAATTAATCAGCCAATCAACCAATCAATCAATCACAATTAATCAATCCATCAACCAATCCATCAATCAATCCATCAACCAATCAATCCATCAATCAATCAATCACAATTAATCAGCCAATCAATCCATCAATCCATCAACCAATCCATCAACCAATCCATCAATCAACCAATCAATCCATCAATCAAACAAAGTAACACACATTTAAACCGGACCAGAATACCATAATTAAAAAGGTAGAAATCAGTTGAGAGACGTCTGCTGGAAAATTGGGAACATTTCCAAGAAGGAGATTGCTATATATAATACAACAGCTCATAATTATGTCGAGAAAATAGGATACACAGGAAAGAAAACTGCAACAATAATAATAATAACTTTAATGCAAAGCCTATAACTCACCTTACTACCTACGAAAACACTGCCGAGTTTCTGTGCCTCTGATGGATCGCTGGTCTGCTTGCCACGGAACGCCAACTTAGTGGTGCTTGGTAACGACAGAAAACAATATTGTTAGTTTTTGAACGAATGAACGAATAAATGAATGAAAAGTGGAAGGAAAAAAGGAAGGAACGAATGAATGGATAAATAAGTGAACGAATGAAGGAACGAACGAACAGACATGCGAATGAACGACTGAATAATTGAATGGTACAATGACCGAATAGATAGGCTGCGATTTGCTCCCCTTCCTTTCCCCTCCCCGTCCCTGCGCCAGGCTACCGAATAGATGAGTAAATGCATAAATGAAGGAATGAAATAACGCGCTCACACGACACAATTTGTTGATCGAAATGTTGCAGAAATCGATTCTACTTCACAATTGTTATGTGTAGGACTAGACACAAGCTGCAATAGTTCGTTGTTCTGTAAGGCGCATTTGGAAACGCACGTTGAACTTGCGCAGTACAAATACATATTACTAATTGCACCGTGCGTCCGCACCCTTCTATCAAGGAGTACAGCGCGGTTGCTATAACAACTCGACACTGGAGAATTCATAGTGTGATATTCATCTATTACTGATGCGATACTGTACCTGGAGTACGTGAAAGGTTTGCTGATGTTGGAGTATTCACACGGGTCTTTCTTTTCGATTCGTTGTTGTACTTGTGGATGTAGATCATCTTGTTGTGTGTAAGCCTGAAACAATGTAAACAAATTAGTATGTACAGCTACAGCCATCTAATATGCAACCAGTTATATTCATGACTACGAGAAAGTAACACAAATGACGTCATAACGTACATATGACGTCATAACGTACAAATGACGTCATGACGTAGTTAATTGAAGGCCAATAAAGCTGTTTAAAAAAATGACCCCATAAATTACAAATTACGTCACAACGTACAAATGACGTCATAACGTACAAATGACGTCATAACGTACATATGACGTCATGACGTACACAAGACGTCACGACTTACAAATGACGTCATAACATACAAATGACGTCATAACGTACAAATGACGTCACGACTTACAAATGACGTCATAACGTACAAATGACATCATAACATACAAATGACGTCATAACATGCAGATGACGTCATAACATAAAACTTAAAACTACACGCGCAAAAGTGACCAGCACCAGTACTCTATGTTGCTGGCCGCTTATGCTACACACTGTAACATGTGGCGACGTGTAGCGGGTACATAGTGACGATACGTTCGTATGGTACTACATGACCCGTAGTAGTACAAATAGGAAGAAGAAAAGCATCATTTCTGTGTACATTTTTATGTTCTACATGATTGTTTAGTATTCCACATCTCATTGTAACATAGGTATGATATAACGCGCTCTCTGATTGGTTGGTTAGCGTGTGACCGTAAGCCCACGGACATACGCTAGGGCTACGGACACACGCTCGATCACGTCATCGCCATAGTAGCGCGCGCTCTGAAATCAATCGGAAAATCAAATTGTTTTATACGAATTTGACTATGTTATAAAAGAAATGGTCAACGCTTTAGCTGTGCGTCCATCACTTGGGAATTTGGGACGGAGCACTCGTGAAGCTAGAGTTGCTCTCGGCTACGCCTCGAGCATTCCTTAAGTGGAGACGAATACGTACCTCAGATAGCTTTCTATAGAATACTGGTTTGACCTTCGTGCCATGGGTAAAGCCAGTGCTACGATCTGATCCATGGGACATGACGGGAAACTGTTCGTTGCCCTGGAAACAGAATGACGTCACTCATGAAAACATTTTAATTGAAACAAATCAATATATTGTTTAGCACATTTGAGCATGGTAACCATGGTAACAACCATTACCATGGAAACAAATATGTTGCATACCCATATACACCATGTAACCATAGAAACACCACGTAACCATAGAAACGCCATTTATTTAAAAAAAACTCCATTTTATTCTAGCAGGTTTTGCCAAAACCAAACATATACATTGTATACTGTCGCATCATTGCCATGGAAACACAAAGCTACGTTGCCATGGAT
The DNA here is from genome assembly GCA_033675265.1 of Actinostola sp. cb2023. Lineage (NCBI taxonomy): Eukaryota > Metazoa > Cnidaria > Anthozoa > Actiniaria > Actinostolidae > Actinostola > Actinostola sp. cb2023. Next base: position 189,077 of record JAUJYZ010001169.1, on the reverse strand, counting down.
ACTTACGTGCTGATCCTGGACGGGTCTGAATGATCCTTTCATGACACTAAAGCCAGTTGGTCTGTAGGTAAATCGAGGCTGAAAGAAAGAAAGAAAGTCACAATTGTTCAAGACGCGAAGCAAAAGAAAACGATGGGTGTCGTCACAATCTTGAACATAATAATAATACAGTCAAACCTCTATTAAGCGGTCACCCAACTGACCGCTTAATAGAGGTGACTGCTTAACCGAGGGCAGGTTTGACTGTAACACTTTATTGAAGACACTTGTTCAAAAAAATTACAGTCAAACCTCTATTAGCGGTCACCTCAATTAAGCGGTCACTTTCACTCAAATTACCGGAAATCGGTCCCCATACTTACTGTAAACTTGACCTCTATTAAGCGGTCACCTCTATTACTTATAATAATAATATTTTAAATATTTTATATATTGCGCAAATTACATGGGATAATCAAATGCGCATTACAAAGGATAATATGTCTAAATAAAAATAACCACAACAAAAATTACAATATAATATGACGAAGAACACACGATGAAACACACGCAGAAAATGAATGGGAAATTTGGAAATACATCATGGCCGTACACAGCACAGGGGGGGGGGGGGGGGGGGGGGGGGGGGGAGCAGTTGTCCTCCTCTCCTAAGTAGCAAGGCGAAAAAGATACCAAAAGTACTGAGAACTGTACTATTGTTAATTTTTTTTGCTGCCGTAAATACGTACTGCGAACCCCCCCCCCCCCCCCCCCCCCCCCTTGCCCCGCCCCTTGGGTTATGTATGGCTCTGTGCTCTGTGCATTCATTTTCACTTACATCTATAAGGCCATCATATGACTCCATTGGATTGAACGTGACTGGCTCGTCATTATATGCGTGAGTGAAGCCAGAACCTTCCTTGTATCCCACTGTCTTGCAGGAAGTATTCACTAGAGAGAACGAGAAGAGATATCACTAACTATGAAAACGAACGAACGATAAAAAAGGATAAATGAATGGATGGATGGATAGACGCATAAATGAATGTATGATTGGATGGATAAATGGATGGATGGCTGAATGGATGGATGGATAGACACATAAATGAATGTATGAGTGGATGGATAAATGGATGGATGGCTGAATGGATGGATAGACACATAAATGAATGTATGAGTGGATGGATAAATGGATGGATGGCTGAATGGATGGATAGCCACATAAATGAATGTACGAGTGGATGGATGGATGGATAAATGAATGAATGGATAGACACATAAATTAATGGATGAGTGGATGGATGGGTGGGTGGGACACTGATCAATGTCCTTTTCCCTTAGCACATTAGTTCAAGGTACTGAGGAGGTGAGCTGGAAAAGGCTACCCTACGTCACTGTTAAATGACACATGCTACCCATTTCTTGTTCATACAAAACCATTAACTTACTTCTGTTGCTTGGCAGTCCAAGAAACCTTGCTTTGGCTTCAGTAGACATGTAGAGTGGACCCTAGAAAAACACAGCTATCATCATCATCAACATCATCATAATCATCATCATCAACATTATCATCATCATCTACATGTATATCAACATCAATCATTCTCAGCAGTAGCATCATAATTATCATCATCATCATCATCATCATCATAATCATCAACATCATCATCATCATCTATATCAACATCAATCATTCTCAGCAGTAGCATCATAATTATCATCATCATCATCATCATCATAATCATCAACATAATCATCATCATCTATATCAACATCAATCATTCTCAGCAGTAGCATCATAATTATCATCATCATCATCATCATCATCATATTATCATCAACAGTATCATCATCATCTATATCAACATCAATCATTCTCAGCAGTAGCATCATAATTATCATCATCATCATCATAGTCATCATCAACAGTATCATCATCATCTATATCAATATCAATCATTCTCAGCAGTAGCATCATAATTATCATCATCATCATCATCTATATCAACATCAATCATTCTCAGCAGTAGCATCATAATTATCATCATCATCATCATCTATATCAACATTATCATCATCATCATTCTCAGCAGTCAGCATCATAAGTATCATCATTATCATCATCATCATCATCATCATCTATATCAACATTATCATCATCATCTATATCAACATCAATCATTCTCAGCAGTATCATAATTATCATCATATCATAATCATCAACATAATCATCATCATCTATATCAACATCATTATCATCATCATGTAATTGGTATATACATGTAGTTTTATCAAGTACTAAAGACCCTGTGTCCGATCCCATGATGCCTTGCGCCAATGTTTTGAATTTGTGTTTACACATGCACCTGCTAAAACTATATAATATAGACTTTATATAGAACACTGAGTATTGTGTTTTGGTCAAGGGTGGTTCAAACCGACGACAAATCACTCAGATTTTCTTCTGAACTGAAATCTCTCTCAAATTCCCATTATCATCAGCCATCATCAACATCACCACCATCATTATCAATATCATCATCATTAATGTCATCATTGTCATCATTAATTTTAGCATACGAAAATATGTGTGCACAAGGCACCAAGGGGATGGCTCATGCATGGCTTAACAAGGTCTTTAAGTAATACTAACATGAAGTGCATTTTCCCTTGCAATAGGATCCTTCTGCTTTAAGTTGTGCAGCAATGGACGATGGAAAGGATGAACAGTCCCATATGCTCTAGTATCAACATGAACATTTGCAACCTGCACAACAACAAACATAGAAACCATGGTTAGCAGTCGAAGCCATTAAATGTAAGTAATGACAAGATACTCCGTAAGCATTCACTCAGCCGGCTAGAAGTAATGCATGAGCCTTCGGTAATTACCTCAGCGGCACAGAATGCATGCGCCTGGGTACCCTGTGAGTTGGCGATTTGTTACCATTATAAGAAAAAGATTAAAGCCCATTTTTCAACTCAGTGTGTCACAGGCAGCCCTGGCTGATCAGTAATAATAATAAGAATTTGCAAATTTGCCATAAATCATACCGGTAATTGAAATTGTATTTTATATTATTTTTATATTCCCAACCCACCCGACTAATTCCATCTTAATCCAACAGGTTCAAATTTTAAAACAAGCATGTTGTATACCAGTAAGTATAGCAATACTACTGTACTCATAATTCATGCCACAGAAACCACTGAGTTAAGCCTGTGACTGCCACATGGGCCACTAATATTATGGCCAGGCCCTGGTTGCACGAAAAGGTAAATAGTGCTACATATATGTACATCCACTGGATAAGTCTTATCCAACTGATTTATTGGATAACTCATACATCAGTTTTATCCATTGAATAAGACTTAATATATCCAGTCGATAGCACTTTATTCACCTTCCGTGCAACTGGCGCCAGGAAATTAACTTTACTCTGATCCAGTGAATTGTCATTCATGAGATTATTACCTGGTGTGACTTAGGTAATGTTCCTGGAATATCCTTCACGAATCCACTAGTTGCCGTCATGTACAGCCCTCTAGAAAAGGGGTCAATCCCTGAAGAGCCTTTGGATGGCAGGAAATGCTTATTTGTTATGGACGCATAGTTGTCGCTCACAATTCGCCTTGATAAGGATATAAGGGGGAAAGAAAAATTAGACAAAAGTTAATTAGCAATTAACCTGCAAGAACCTGATGTAAGTGATCTCGATCTGATCCAAATCTAAATTCTCCCTGAGATTCTTTGATTTTCAATAGGAGAATTTGGTTTTTGATCAAAGTTCATCAATTTTATAGTACAACAATGCTGCACTAGCTGCATGGGACCTGCATGCAGCCAGCCAAAGATGCCTTGATCTCAGTCTTAGAGAGGGGCTGTAGTACTGAATAATAATAATACTTTATTGAAATATGTAATTACCTCAGATCGAGCTACATTTTGTGTACAATACTCATTAAAACGTGAATGTGAACAAAAATGTAACAAATATAATAATTATTATAATAATAATAATAAAATAATAATATATACAGTCAATGTCATTAACGCTGTCCAGATAAAAAGAGATAAACACTACAGTAAATGTCACGTGTCTCATTCTATATTCGTTTTTTAATTTCAAAAAATTATAACATTCTCTTAAATTCTCACACTGAGGTGATGTTTGCTTTTGAAATTAAAATTCCATGCGTGCAAAACGAATATATTATGAGACACATGACATTTATTGTAGTGTTTAAAATCTCTTTTTATCTGGACAACGTTTAATGACATTGACTGTATAAAACAAAAACATAAATATAAAATACTTTAAAAAATAAAAAAAAATTTTTTTTTTTAATATTGTTATTTAAAAATATCCTAACTATATATAATTCACATAAATTTGCTAGCTATATCCAAATTAAGTGCCTTCCTTGTAATTGTATCTTAAGTTGACTGGTACATTATATACTGTACCATATATAATACCTTACCCCATAGCAGGATTATCCAGTTCATCCAGTTTTCTGTTATAGTAGACGCCAGGTCTAAAGTTAGACTGGTAACCAGTGCCGACATGCTTGCCTGTTCTTGGATTAAAGCCTTCTTGTCCATAATGAGAAGAGTATTCTGTGCAGTATAATTTCATTACACCAACATCTGCACCCTTGCTTTGTAAAACATGGGCATTGCCGGGACCATATGATAGACGACCCATGCTTTAGAAATTAGGTACTATATTAACACAGAGAACAACAACATCAAAACTACAAATAGATTACTGCAAGAACAGTCAGTTAAATAAAAATAATAAATTTATATATAAGCACGTACCATATCTAAAACTCATTAGCCTGGATCATACAATATTGTTATTGATTATTAGAAATTAATAATAATAGCCTGATGTAATTTAAAGCAACTTGGCAAGAGCTATTAATTATTATTAATATGTATTGGCAAATTAATATTACAACATTTATATTCTGGAATTAAGTTGGTACATATATTATATGCACATGGACAGCAAGAGTCCTGTGTGTTTATAAAATCACTCTCAACTTATAGTTTTCATGTATATTATTGTTTGTATATAAATTGTTGAACATGCATGTACCACAAACAATGTTTTTTCTAAGGCTTATAAATCTAAAGTAAGCTTATGCATTTTGACATAGTTTTTATAGATATTTAGTGCACAACAAGATAGCTTAATAATGTAATATTTTAATTAAAACAGCATAGAAAAGTATGTCAAACTACGAATACTAATACTAAATACTGTAGCTCCATATGTTATACATGTAGCTATACATATAAACTCGACATATATTTTCATCAAACTTATTTATTTTACTACTTTCGTGGCTGAAAAACACAAACATCATAAATCGTTATGACAATAAAGCCGTAGCAACAAGACCAGCAATCGAATCCCGACACATTCTAATGGCTGCTAATTTAATAAGAACGTCGTTCGAACACATCATGTGTCTCTCATGTACTCCAACATGCTACATAAATACACATGCAAATAGAAATAACAAAAATCAAGATCAGAAATATTACAAATAGTAGTCCTAATTTGATGTCTTTATAGAGTTCGGTTAGTATGACGCTCTTACAGTTACATATGTTTACGACGTGTAACTGAAGCAACTTTTGAGGCGATCGAAGCGTTAAAATGCCCCTTTACTAAAACTATGATTGATATCTAGTTATTTAAGTGATCAAACATACCTTTAAAGGATCTACAAGCTCTTTTAAACACAAAATTTCGATGATATTTTGCTCCTTCGAAGCTCAGCTGAGAAAAGGTATACAATCGTTGGTATGGTAACGGACCGCTGACCAATGTTCGCAGACGCCTTGAACGTAATACCGTATTATTTGATCAAATTTTGACCATTATGTTTCTAAGTTCACAATGGAGATTAATGTAAATAATAATAAATGTTCGACATAATAAATGATAATGAATAGAAAGTACTACATAAACAGAAATTTTCAGTTTTACTCTTTGAAAATTATAATTGTTATTTTTGAAATTAGTATTATTAATTGTAATAAAATGATGTCTTCGTGTAATCTTATATTTTAAAATTTCAACGAGCAAGTGAGATTTTCAAATGCCGAAAGTTGTGGTAGCATCACTTTTTTTATCATCGAAATTTTGTGTTTAAAAGAGCTTGTAGATCCTTTAAAGGTATGTTTGATCACTAAAATAATTAGATATCAATCATAGTTTTAGTAAAGGGGCATTTTAACGCTTCGATCGCCTCAAAAGTTGCTTCAGTTACACGTCGTAAACATATGTAACTGTAAGAGCGTCATACTAACCGAACTCTATAAAGACATCAAATTAGGACTACTATTTGTAATATTTCTGATCTTGATTTCTGTTATTTCTATTGGCATGTGTATTTATGTAGCATGTTGGAGTACATGAGAGACACATGATGTGTTCGAACGACGTTCTTATTAAATTAGCAGCCATTAGAATGTGTCGGGATTCGATTGCTGGTCTTGTTGCTACGGGCTTATATTGTCATAACGATTTATGATGTTTGTGTTTTTCAGCCAAGAAAGTAGTAAAAGAAATAAGTTTGATGAAATATATGTCGAGTTTATATGTAGCCATGTATATAACATATGGAGCTACAGTATTTAATATTAGTATTCGTAGTTTGACATACTTTTCTATGCTGTTCTAATTAAAGTATTACAATTAAGCTATCTTGTTGTGCACTAAATATCTATAAAAACTATGTCAAAATGCATACTTTAGATTTATAAAGCCTTAGAAAAAACATTGTTTGTGGTACATGCATGTTCAACAATTTTTATACAAACAATAATATACATGAAAACTATAAGTTGAGAGTGATTTTATAAACACACAGGACTCTTGCTGTCCATGTGCATATAATATATGTACCAACTTAATTCCAGAATATAAATGTTGTAATATTAATTTGCCAATACATATTAATAATAATTAATAGCTCTTGCCAAGTTGCTTTAAATTACATCAGGCTATTATTATTAATTATTATTAGTATGATCCAGGCTAATGAGTTTTAGATATGGTACGTGCTTATATATAAATTTATAAATTTATAATTTTTATTAACTGACTGTTCTTGCAGTAATCTATTTGTAGTTTTGATGTTGTTGTTCTCTGTGTTAATATAGTACCTAATTTCTAAAGCATGGGTCGTCTATCATATGGTCCCGGCAATGCCCATGTTTTACAAAGCAAGGGTGCAGATGTTGGTGTAATGAAATTATACTGCACAGAATACTCTTCTCATTACGGACAAGAAGGCTTTAATCCAAGAACAGGCAAGCATGTCGGCACTGGTTACCAGTCTAACTTTAGACCTGGCGTCTACTATAACAGAAAACTGGATGAACTGGATAATCCTGCTATGGGGTAAGGTATTATGGTACAGTATGTAATGTACCAGTCAACTTAAGATACAATTACAAGGAAGGCATTTAATTTGGATATAGCTAGCAAATTTATGTGAATTATTATATAGTTACCTATAAGGATATTAAAAAAAAAAAGATTAAAAAAAAAAAAAAAAGTATTTATATTTATGTTTTTGTTTTATACAGACAATGTCATTAAACGCTGTCCAGATAAAAAGAGATTTTAAACACTACAATAAATGTCATGTGTCTGATAATATATTCGTTTTGCACGCATGGAATTTTAATTTCAAAAGCAAACATCACCTCAGTGTGAGAAGAGAATGTTATAATTTTTTGAAATTAAAAAACGAATATAGAATGAGACACGTGACATTTACTGTAGTGTTTATCTCTTTTTATCGGACAGCGTTAATGACATTGACTGTATATATTATTATTTTATTATTATTATTATAATAATTATTATATTTGTTACATTTTTGTTCACATTCACGTTTTAATGAGTATTGTACAAAATATAGCTCGATCTGAGGTAATTACATATTTCAATAAAGTATTATTATTATTCAGTACTACAGCCCCTCTGATCAAGGCATCTTTGGCTGGCTGCATGCAGGTCCCATGCAGCTAGTGCAGCATTGTTGTACTATAAATTGATGAACTTTGATCAAAAACCAAATTCTCCTATTGAAAATCAAAGAATCTCAGGGAGAATTTAGATTTGGATCAGATCGAGATCACTTACATCAGGTTCTTGCAGGTTAATTGCTAATTAACTTTTGTCTATTTTTCTTTCCCCCTTATATCCTTATCAAGGCGAATTGTGAGCGACAACTATGCGTCCATAACAAATAAGCATTTCCTGCCATCCAAAGGCTCTTCAGGGATTGACCCCTTTTCTAGAGGGCTGTACATGACGGCAACTAGTGGATTCGTGAAGGATATTCCAGGAACATTACCTAAGTCACACCAGGTAATAATCTCATGAATGACAATTCACTGGATCAGAGTAAAGTTAATTTCCTGGCGCCAGTTGCACGAAAGGTGAATAAAGTGCTATCGACTGGATATATTAAGTCTTATTCAATGGATAAAACTGATGTATGAGTTATCCAATAAATCAGTTGGATAAGACTTATCCAGTGGATGTACATATATGTAGCACTATTTACCTTTTCGTGCAACCGGGGCCTGGCCATAATATTAGTGGCCCATGTGGCAGTCACAGGCTTATAACTCAGTGGTTTCTGTGGCATGAATTATTGCTATACTTACTGGTATACAACATGCTTGTTTTAAAATTTGAGCCCGTTGGATTAAGATGGAATTAGTCGGGTGGATATAAAAATAATATAAAATACAATTTCAATTACCGGTATGATTTATGGCAAATTTGCAAATTCTTATTATTATTACTGATCAGCCAGGGCTGCCTGTGACACACTGAGTTGAAAAATGGGCTTTAATCTTTTTCTTATAATGGTAACAAATCGCCAACTCACAGGGTACCCAGGCGCATGCATTCTGTGCCGCTGAGGTAATTACCGAAGGCTCATGCATTACTTCTAGCCGGCTGAGTGAATGCTTACGGAGTATCTTGTCATTACTTACATTTAATGGCTTCGACTGCTAACCATGGTTTCTATGTTTGTTGTTGTGCAGGTTGCAAATGTTCATGTTGATACTAGAGCATATGGGACTGTTCATCCTTTCCATCGTCCATTGCTGCACAACTTAAAGCAGAAGGATCCTATTGCAAGGGAAAATGCACTTCATGTTAGTATTACTTAAATACCTTGTAGCCATCCCCTTGGTGCCTTGTGCACACATATTTTCGTATGCTAAAATTAATGATGACAATGATGACATTAATGATGATGATATTGATAATGATGGTGGTGATGTTGATGATGGCTGATGATAATGGGAATTTGAGAGAGATTTCAGTTCAGAAGAAAATCTGAGTGATTTGTCGTCGGTTTGAACCATCCTTGACCAAAACACAATACTCAGTGTTCTATATAAAGTCTATATTATATAGTTTTAGCAGGTGCATGTAAACACAAATTCAAAACATTGGCACAAGGCATCATGGGATCGGACACAGGGTCTTTAGTACTTGATAAAACTACATGTATATACCAATTACATGATGATGATAATGATGTTGATATAGATGATGATGATGATTATGATGCTACTGCTGAGAATGATTGATGTTGATATAGATGATGATGATAATGTTGATATAGATGATGATGATGATGATAATTATGATGATAATTATGATGCTACTTACTGAGAATGATTGATGTTGATATAGATGATGATGATGATGATAATTATGATGCTACTGCTGAGAATGATTGATGTTGATATAGATGATGATGATGATGATAATTATGATGCTACTGCTGAGAATGATTGATATTGATATAGATGATGATGATACTGTTGATGATGACTATGATGATGATGATGATAATTATGATGCTACTGCTGAGAATGATTGATGTTGATATAGATGATGATGATACTGTTGATGATAATATGATGATGATGATGATGATGATGATAATTATGATGCTACTGCTGAGAATGATTGATGTTGATATAGATGATGATGATTATGTTGATGATTATGATGATGATGATGATGATGATAATTATGATGCTACTGCTGAGAATGATTGATGTTGATATAGATGATGATGATGATGTTGATGATTATGATGATGATGATGATGATGATGATAATTATGATGCTACTGCTGAGAATGATTGATGTTGATATACATGTAGATGATGATGATAATGTTGATGATGATGATTATGATGATGTTGATGATGATGATAGCTGTGTTTTTTCTAGGGTCCACTCTACATGTCTACTGAAGCCAAAGCAAGGTTTCTTGGACTGCCAAGCAACAGAAGTAAGTTAATGGTTTTGTATGAACAAGAAATGGGTAGCATGTGTCATTTAACAGTGACGTAGGGTAGCCTTTTCCAGCTCACCTCCTCAGTACCTTGAACTAATGTGCTAAGGGGGAAAAGGACATTGATCAGTGTCCCACCCACCCATCCATCCACTCATCCATTAATTTATGTGTCTATCCATTCATTCATTTATCCATCCATCCATCCACTCGTACATTCATTTATGTGGCTATCCATCCATTCAGCCATCCATCCATTTATCCATCCACTCATACATTCATTTATGTGTCTATCCATCCATTCAGCCATCCATCCATTTATCCATCCACTCATACATTCATTTATGTGTCTATCCATCCATCCATTCAGCCATCCATCCATTTATCCATCCAATCATACATTCATTTATGCGTCTATCCATCCATCCATTCATTTATCCTTTTTTATCGTTCGTTCGTTTTCATAGTTAGTGATATCTCTTCTCGTTCTCTCTAGTGAATACTTCCTGCAAGACAGTGGGATACAAGGAAGGTTCTGGCTTCACTCACGCATATAATGACGAGCCAGTCACGTTCAATCCAATGGAGTCATATGATGGCCTTATAGATGTAAGTGAAAATGAATGCACAGAGCACAGAGCCATACATAACCCAAGGGGGCGGGGCAAGGGGGGGGGGGGGGGGGGGGGGGGTGGGGGGGGGTCGCAGTACGTATTTACGGCAGCAAAAAAAATTAACAATAGTACAGTTCTCAGTACTTTTGGTATCTTTTTTCGCCTTGCTACTTAGGAGAGGAGGACAACTGCTCCCCCTCCCCCCCCCCCCCTGTGCTGTGTACGGCCATGATGTATTTCCAAATTTCCCATTCATTTTTCTGCGTGTGTTCTTCGTCATATTATATTGTAATTTTTGTTGTGGTTATTTTTATTTAGACATATTATCCTTTGTAATGCGCATTTGATTATCCCATGTAATTTGCGCAATATATAAAATATTAAAATATTATTATTATAAGTAATAGAGGTGACCGCTTAATAGAGGTCAAGTTTACAGTAAGTATGGGGACCGATTTCCGGTAATTTGAGTGAAAGTGACCGCTTAATTGAGGTGACCGCTAATAGAGGTTTGACTGTAATTTTTTTGAACAAGTGTCTTCAATAAAGTGTTACAGTCAAACCTGCCCTCGGTTAAGCAGTCACCTCTATTAAGCGGTCAGTTGGGTGACCGCTTAATAGAGGTTTGACTGTATTATTATTATGTTCAAGATTGTGACGACACCCATCGTTTTCTTTTGCTTCGCGTCTTGAACAATTGTGACTTTCTTTCTTTCTTTCAGCCTCGATTTACCTACAGACCAACTGGCTTTAGTGTCATGAAAGGATCATTCAGACCCGTCCAGGATCAGCACGTAAGTATCCATGGCAACGTAGCTTTGTGTTTCCATGGCAATGATGCGACAGTATACAATGTATATGTTTGGTTTTGGCAAAACCTGCTAGAATAAAATGGAGTTTTTTTTTAAATAAATGGCGTTTCTATGGTTACGTGGTGTTTCTATGGTTACATGGTGTATATGGGTATGCAACATATTTGTTTCCATGGTAATGGTTGTTACCATGGTTACCATGCTCAAATGTGCTAAACAATATATTGATTTGTTTCAATTAAAATGTTTTCATGAGTGACGTCATTCTGTTTCCAGGGCAACGAACAGTTTCCCGTCATGTCCCATGGATCAGATCGTAGCACTGGCTTTACCCATGGCACGAAGGTCAAACCAGTATTCTATAGAAAGCTATCTGAGGTACGTATTCGTCTCCACTTAAGGAATGCTCGAGGCGTAGCCGAGAGCAACTCTAGCTTCACGAGTGCTCCGTCCCAAATTCCCAAGTGATGGACGCACAGCTAAAGCGTTGACCATTTCTTTTATAACATAGTCAAATTCGTATAAAACAATTTGATTTTCCGATTGATTTCAGAGCGCGCGCTACTATGGCGATGACGTGATCGAGCGTGTGTCCGTAGCCCTAGCGTATGTCCGTGGGCTTACGGTCACACGCTAACCAACCAATCAGAGAGCGCGTTATATCATACCTATGTTACAATGAGATGTGGAATACTAAACAATCATGTAGAACATAAAAAAATGTACACAGAAATGATGCTTTTCTTCTTCCTATTTGTACTACTACGGGTCATGTAGTACCATACGAACGTATCGTCACTATGTACCCGCTACACGTCGCCACATGTTACAGTGTGTAGCATAAGCGGCCAGCAACATAGAGTACTGGTGCTGGTCACTTTTGCGCGTGTAGTTTTAAGTTTTATGTTATGACGTCATCTGCATGTTATGACGTCATTTGTATGTTATGATGTCATTTGTACGTTATGACGTCATTTGTAAGTCGTGACGTCATTTGTACGTTATGACGTCATTTGTATGTTATGACGTCATTTGTAAGTCGTGACGTCTTGTGTACGTCATGACGTCATATGTACGTTATGACGTCATTTGTACGTTATGACGTCATTTGTACGTTGTGACGTAATTTGTAATTTATGGGGTCATTTTTTTAAACAGCTTTATTGGCCTTCAATTAACTACGTCATGACGTCATTTGTACGTTATGACGTCATATGTACGTTATGACGTCATTTGTGTTACTTTCTCGTAGTCATGAATATAACTGGTTGCATATTAGATGGCTGTAGCTGTACATACTAATTTGTTTACATTGTTTCAGGCTTACACACAACAAGATGATCTACATCCACAAGTACAACAACGAATCGAAAAGAAAGACCCGTGTGAATACTCCAACATCAGCAAACCTTTCACGTACTCCAGGTACAGTATCGCATCAGTAATAGATGAATATCACACTATGAATTCTCCAGTGTCGAGTTGTTATAGCAACCGCGCTGTACTCCTTGATAGAAGGGTGCGGACGCACGGTGCAATTAGTAATATGTATTTGTACTGCGCAAGTTCAACGTGCGTTTCCAAATGCGCCTTACAGAACAACGAACTATTGCAGCTTGTGTCTAGTCCTACACATAACAATTGTGAAGTAGAATCGATTTCTGCAACATTTCGATCAACAAATTGTGTCGTGTGAGCGCGTTATTTCATTCCTTCATTTATGCATTTACTCATCTATTCGGTAGCCTGGCGCAGGGACGGGGAGGGGAAAGGAAGGGGAGCAAATCGCAGCCTATCTATTCGGTCATTGTACCATTCAATTATTCAGTCGTTCATTCGCATGTCTGTTCGTTCGTTCCTTCATTCGTTCACTTATTTATCCATTCATTCGTTCCTTCCTTTTTTCCTTCCACTTTTCATTCATTTATTCGTTCATTCGTTCAAAAACTAACAATATTGTTTTCTGTCGTTACCAAGCACCACTAAGTTGGCGTTCCGTGGCAAGCAGACCAGCGATCCATCAGAGGCACAGAAACTCGGCAGTGTTTTCGTAGGTAGTAAGGTGAGTTATAGGCTTTGCATTAAAGTTATTATTATTATTGTTGCAGTTTTCTTTCCTGTGTATCCTATTTTCTCGACATAATTATGAGCTGTTGTATTATATATAGCAATCTCCTTCTTGGAAATGTTCCCAATTTTCCAGCAGACGTCTCTCAACTGATTTCTACCTTTTTAATTATGGTATTCTGGTCCGGTTTAAATGTGTGTTACTTTGTTTGATTGATGGATTGATTGGTTGATTGATGGATTGGTTGATGGATTGGTTGATGGATTGATGGATTGATTGGCTGATTAATTGTGATTGATTGATTGATGGATTGATTGGTTGATGGATTGATTGATGGATTGGTTGATGGATTGATTAATTGTGATTGATTGATTGGTTGATTGGCTGATTAATTGTGATTGATTGGTTGATTGATTGGTTGATTAATTGTGATTGATTGATTGGTTGATTAATTGTGATTGATTGATTGGTTGATGGATTGATTGGTTGATTAATTGTGATTGATTGATTGATGGATTGGTTGATTAATTGTGATTGATGGATTGATTGGTTGATTAATTGTGATTGATTGATTGGTTGATGGATTGATTGGCTGATTAATTGATTGGTTGATGGATTGATTAATTGTGATTGGTTGATGGCTTGATTAATTAGTTGGTTTGACCGACTGATTGATTGATTGACTGATTATTTATTATTATTACTGTCAGGAATTAACAGGATATAGTGAAAATAACGACAAGTTTTTTGAGACAGCAGAAACTGAACAGTCTCTACGACGATTTAATACTCATTACAATGCCAAGTAAGTGTTTAGCTATGTATCGATTACGTTACCTCAGTCAGGGCCCACTCTAATACAAGCATCAAGAGTTCCAGACTTCCGGTACGCACGCAATGCATTATGAGATTATTACAAAGGAAAAAGTGAGCACCAATTATAGACACAGGGAGCCCAAGCTATGTTTTTGCTCACTTGGTGCTCACTTTGTAATAATCCCACAATGCATTGCGCGCGTAACGGAAGTCTGGAAATCTTGATGCTTGTATCCCCATTCTATTGGCTCCCTACCTTGTGTCTTGCCCAATCTCTCCTCAAACTACCTGTACATCTATCCCTTCTTTCTTTCACCTCAGTTTCTAAGGGCGCAAGATATTACTCATTTTAACAAAGATATAAAGCCGGTCCGACAGGTTTTAGCATTATTCTAGACGGCCGTAAAGAAGCTAAATCTCGTCAGAGAGGCTCGAAATCACTTACAGAGTTACCGGCCAGCCTGTGGCAAATGTTGGAAGACTGGGTTCGAGTGTTTTGATTGGCTGAATTATTTACAAGTTTTTCGAGGTGTTTGCCCTTGATGAAAGACTAGTGGAAATATCACTTGCATGGATTCAACATTCTTTCTCCAGCACATTGGGATATATTGTATTGTCAAAATTTAAGAACTGCTATCTCAATGGTTATAGCACTCGTACCCAGTCTTCCAGACCGGTCTGATGATCGAGTCCCTCTACTACGCAAAGAGTGAGAGAAATGCCTTAAGCCACCGTTACCCACTAACTCCCACAATGCATTTCCACCGTCTCATTTATCTATCCTTTCTCCCCTAAGTACGTCCCGCTCAGGAAGAGTTCATTAGAAGACGTTATATTATTCATTGTTCTTGTTAGGTTTTATGACATGAATCCTTGTGGCAACGCTCGTATGGGTCACACACGAGGCCACGTGCAGACACAGTTGCCTGATGGCTTTACTAAGAGTACAAGTGTGCACAAGTTTGGCGCTGACATCAAAGCTACTGTACAGCTGAGGGAACAGAAACCATACCAAGCCAGGTCACTAGAGTGAAAGTATTGATCACTGACCTACTGACTGACCGACTGACTGACTGACCTACTGACTGACTAACCGACTAACTGACTGATCGACTGACTGACTGACTAACTGACTAACTGACTAACTGACTAACTGACTGACCGACCAACTGACTGACCTACTGACCGACCAACTGACTGACCGACCAACTGACTGACCGACCAACTGACTGACTGATTGATCGATCGACTGACTGACGGACTGATTGACTGACCAACTGACCGACCGACTGACTGACTGATTGATCGACTGACTGACTGACCGACTAACTGACTGACCGACCAACTGACTAACTGATTGATCGATCGACTGACTGACGGACTGATTGACTGACCAACTGACCGACCGACTGACTGACCGATCGATCGACTGACTGACTGACGGATTGACTGACCGACTAACTGACTGACCGACCAACTGACTGATCGATCGATCGACTGACTGACTGATTGGCCGACCAACTGACTGACTGACAGGCTGACCTACTGACCGACTGACTGACTGATTGACCGACCAACTGACTGACTGACTGACTGACCTACCGATTGACTGATTGACTGACCTACTGACTGACCGACTGACTGATTGATTGACCGACTGACTGACCTACCGACTGACTGACCGACTGATTGTCCGACCGACTGACTGCATGACCGATTGACCGACACGTAGACATGATTATTTAATCGATTATTGTACTACTTTCGTCCTTATATTTTCACATTGAAATCTTTCCAGGAGCATCAAAGCACGTGACCCATTCTTCGACGATCACCTGCACGACTCCAAACTGCACACCGCAAAAGTTCTAACAGCATGACCGCGGACTCGCCTGTCCAGCTTTACAGAAGCAACCAACAGCTCAGCGTAGCCATGGCAACCACTAGGTTACATCCGGGCAACAGAATCACAGCACAATAACTTGATCGCGTTCAATCTTGTGGCATTAATTGCTTAACATAATTATTATCAACGATGATTAATTAACACCAAATGGCGAATAAATGTCTTCATTAGATGTGTGTGAAATAGTCAGATTTAAAAAAGACTGTGTCCAAGCCCATGATGCTTTGCGCCAATGTTTGGATTTTGTGTTTTCATGAACTTGTTTTAAACCAATTTGTTTTTTTCAAAACAAATTTGTTGAAATATTTTTTTAGCGACGGCTGTCGGTGCTCAATTTCATATCCGGTACTATTCCCAGTGACACAGTATTGTTTATGGTTTCAGTCATTTTTGTAGCCTATGAAAATACTGTGCATACCCAAGGCATCATGGGCTCGCTTCACCAAATAATTTTTGTTGTTATATTTTTACTTCAAATTTTACATCACGAAATCATTTGTATAAAATATGCCACGAATAAATAAACTGAATGGTAGCATTACGAGGTGTTTTATTTAAGTCTATGTTATCTATAATATATAACCATTATAATATACACCTATTAGCCACTATCAAATCGAGCAGGGGACTGGGAACGAGTTTATTATAATTAATGTAATTACGAAATTAAGTTCATGACATGAAAGAGCATGTTGAAATTAGCATCTGTGCAAAGTTTGATGTGATTTGGGCGAATTCTGTCGGAATTATAAACTTTTGAAATTGTGTTGTCCAGCCAAAATTTTACAGTGAATGTATGGTTTGGATGGACAGCGTAAAAAAATTACAGAGTTTGTATGTGAAAATAGACATCTTTGATGTCCTCTAGCATCGTCAATATTAAGCCGAAGTTCACCAAACTTTCCAGACTAGCTAAGTTTGATCTGCTCTCTCAGAAAATGATGCCCAATTTTACTAGTATCAAATTGAATTAGTATTACGGACTTGGTACCAGTCCCCTGCTCGATTTGGAAGTGGCTAATTCCAAAAATCGTTGTCCGGGCCGAAAGCAACAAGCTGACGACCGCAATGGACTTTGGGGCTTTCTCCTTATTCATTTAGTCATACGTAGACATTTTGACAACATGCATTTTCAAATTGCCGAATAGTTCCAAATGATTGCTATTCAACGTCCGTGGGGATAACTTCTCAAATACCACGGATAAATAAATTAATTAGGAGATTCCCAAAGTCCTTTGCGGTCGTCAGCTTGTTGCTTTCGGCCCAGATAACGATTTTTGGAATAGGTGTATAATACAGAGCAACTGTATCTACAAGCGTTGCCAAAATGGTTGGCACGATTGGATAATTGAGAACGTGGGTCATTAAAGTTTGGGCCGGTACAAAAGATTCTCCCCCCCTGTTCCCAATAAAGAGCACTCGCTACCGTAAATGTGCATTCATTTCTATCATGCATTCAGTTCGCTAAAGACAACGAGTAACTAAAGGGTAGTTGATCCTCAGGAATAGGATAGAGACTGTTGCTTATGAAAACGTGAACACTGCGTCTTAAAACGAGGGCTCTCGCTTTGAAGAGGCTTGTGGCATGTGCGGATCCAGAGATTTTGCAGGGGGAAGGGGAGGCGCGGGCATTCAGGTGGGACATTGGTTTCAGCCAAATTTTATGTATGAATATTTTTTTTGGCAAAAAAGGTATTCGAATTTCCAAAAGGGGGCCGGGCGTGCGCCTCCTTCGCCCCACCCTAAATCCGCCCCTGTATACATGTAATCGTAATTTTATTATAGGTTAATACACTATCGGACAATGCAAAGTCTAATAGGATTTCCCTTGATAAACTGACCGTCAACCTTAATATTAACATTTAGTAGAGTGTGTTGGCTGTGTGCACGGCCAGTTGCTGGTGGGTGGAAGAATGGATTCTCCATTGACCATATACCATTTTCATGCTGAGTGAAAATGTATTTATTGTGAAGGTTTTCGGTATCTATATGGGGATCATCTATATTCATGGTGATCCTGTCTCTCGTGATGCTCAGTGGTTCACCCAATGAATTCTTGATGTAAATCTGAAAGCCATGACATCCATCCGCCATTTTCGCCCATCTCACTTTGCACTGCTCGGGATCGGGAGCTTCATTGATGACTCTGGCAGGCTTTGCAACTCCGTCACTTATCAGTCGTTCATCCATCCATCCATCCATCCATCCATCCATCCATCCATCCATCCATCCATCCATCCATCCATCCATCCATCCATCCATCCATCCATCCATCCATCCATCCATCCCATCGCACAGAAATTTGTGTCACATCCGGGATATTATCCTAATTATATGCTAGACCCATTCCCATTACGGCACTCGGCCACTCGATCTTCGTAATATTTACAGTAAAATCGAAGAAAGTCAATGTTTAGGCTGTCATTTACAAATGAACCAGTGATCTACGATAAATTGTAACAACGGAATACAAAATACTTGCGACTGAAGTTTACTTGCCAAGTTATCGATTGTAAATATCCTTTCGTCTTCTTGCGACTTTTTCAGGGTGAATGTCGGGTCTCCGTAGTGTTCAAATGTATGGGATTTCATCATGCCAGCAGTTCGATCGATTCCTGTTGCTCAGCCTTGCGAAATACAATAATTGTAACAATCGAATTTTGGTGCCCCGACATAGCTGGATTGCTTCCAATATCAAGCTTTCTTCCATACCAATGTTCACTAGCGACTTTTCTTGAAGTTCTGTTTCATACCAACGAAGCGAAGCAGTCGAAAATGTCAAATTACGAGACGATTTTTAGCTTCAAAGCACTTCCATCGGCTGCCATTTTCCTTTGACCTTGCAGCCTAGCCTCCATTGCTATAGCTACAGAAATTTAAGCACCAGTTTCTTTTTTACCACGGATAAAATAAGCCGCGAAGTAAGGGGAATTTATGACATTGGAGCGAGCGTTTGGCCGGGCGGGAACTGGGTTCTAGTTTAAGAGATTGACCCGCGAAATTCACTATAAGCTTCCAATAAAAGCTTTTCCCACCAAATTTTCGATACATTTTCTATTTTAGGGGGAAACTCTGAGATTTAAATAAGGATCGTGTATCGTTTCTTCAAATGCAACCTATTTTAAGGATATGACCGATTTGTATGGGTAATTCTGTGCGATGCATCCATCCATCCATCCATCCATCCATCCATCCATCCATCCATCCATCCATCCATCCATCCATCCGTCCGTAGTATAATAAAGTTCAATCATTCATTCATTCATTCATTCATTCATTCATTCATTCATTCATTCATTCATTCATTCATTCATTCATTCATTCATTCATTCATTCATTCATTCATTCATTCATTCATTCATTCATTCATTCATTCATTCATTCATGCCTGCCTGCCTGCCTGCCTGCCTGCCTGCCTGCCTGCCTGCCTGCCTGCCTGCCTGCCTGCCTGCCTGCCTGCCTGCCTGCCTGCCTGCCTGCCTGTCGTTCTGTCTGTCTGTCTATCTATATATAACAAATCGTTTACGCAATGCTTTAACACAACAACCTGATCACCTAGAAAACACAAAAAAATTTCTGCATGACGCAGTGAAAGCTGGTGTTGGGTGTACCGTTTCTGCTCACCAAGTGTCTTACAACATTCTACTCTGTTCTATACATTCAAGGCTCACCTGTCAAGTACTCTAGATCTCATTTTAAATGAAAATCTCACGTTTGTCCAATGAGTTCTAATAAGTTCTTCTTTCCTTTCAACATTGAGCTCGAAAACCAAGTAACATTATCATTCACAATATTTTCTCCGGGATTTTCATTGGTCGAGAGACGACTACGTCACTGCAGATAACTTCCTACGAATAAGTGTTTTCGTTCTCCTCGACAATGGCAGCTCGATTTTTCCAGAGTTGTTGCTTTAGGTGAGAGAAAATAACGTGGATGATAAAACAATTATCGAACTCGGTTTTCGCAAAATATCGTGATTTTGTCAGTGTCTCGCATATAATTATTTGCCTCTGCCTTCGGCATCGGCAAATAATTATTCTGCCCGCCACTGACAAATGACGATATTTTGCTCAAACTCGTCCAATAATTGCTAATTGTTCGCCTGCATGAATGCACAGCCGAGATCAGATTTTTTTTCTTGGAAAAACTTCACGCAACAGAGAATACTTCATCTAGATTGATTTTATCTAAAAACCTGATTTGTAGAAGTATTAGTATAGTCCGTGATGAGGTTTTGTGTAAATTAAAGTGTTTCTAGAAAACAGGAAAGAATGAAATAGAAAGACAAAAAAAAAAAAAACAATTCTACATCGTAGTGACACTATTATGCAGTGATTACAGCCGAAGGCAACTTTGTGCGTGATCTGTAGCGAACAAGTCGATAAGATAACCTGATATTTTACCATCATAAACTGAATGCGTGTTCCGAAATATCTCGACTTTTTTAAGCTCATTTGATTATCTAAGTTTTTTAAGATATATATAACATATTCAGTGAAGCAGTTTAAACTAGTATAGTACAGTCTGCAATGGCACATTGTATCATTCAGATTGAGCCATATACATATGCAGGTGTATAGACCTTATGCAAAAAGGTGTGGCAAAGGAGATACCTTAGTTCATCACTTATAGATGACATCATTACTATCATTTGAAAGAGCGTACCCAAGCTAGTGATATTGCCAAATCTTAGTGTTGTAAAAAGTTACAGCTATTTGAAATTAGAAAGATTTGTATGGAAAAGAGACCCAAGGCCTGGCCAGCCTCGTTATCATGTTTATGGTCATTTCAAATGCTTATAAACTCTGCACTATAGTGTAACATGCAACTTCATAAATGTACCAAATTACTTATTTAGACATGATCTTTCTTGTAATATAAATATTTGTTTGAAATCATTTATATTTCGTGGTGCTCGTTCCCAGTCTTCACTCGTTTTGCATAGGGTCTATATGCAGGCTCAACTCAACATTACGTTCACAAACTTTTGAATATTTGTCATGCACATGCACAATTTGTCATGCACAAAACGAGATCAAATTGACTACTAAAACATCTACTAAAGTAGCCTGCTTCCAGGCTCTCTTTTAATTTTTTTTTTTTTGGGGGGGGGGGAGGGGGAGTGGGGGGAGGGGAACTGGGGAGGGGAAGAGAGGGGGAGAGAGGATTGGGGAGAGGAAGGGATTGAGACTGGCTGCACGGACGCAATACATTTTCGAGTGCCGCCTCTTGGTACGTGGGGGGCCTCAACGCATTAGTGATTTGTCAGCTGTCAGCCAATAGCAATGAATAAAAATGTAAATAATAACCGTCTAGGGTTAGCCGAAAGATGTTTTGAGAACTGACACTAAACAACACAATCTTGTCAACGATACCGACTCTCAAATCAAACGACAAGGTCTTTCCAGGACGATACGATCTTCCTTTGCTATTTAGTCTCCACATTTGAAACAAATAACTTTCGCCTTCAACGTTTTTTTCTGAGACAAACATTATCCCGCCACCTAGAAACATCTGACATTTCACTTGACAACGTAACATTCAAACTGTCACAACGAATCGCTGAACCTGAATCTGCTGTAAATACGCTTGTGTATTTGGAAAGAATTGTCTTTAGCTCCTTCGTTCACTTTGGATGTATATAGCGACAGTTGAGCCTGAAAGCAGGCTATACTACTAAAGATGAGAAACAATACTGTTTTCACCAGGAATAAATGCACTAACATATATCACCACTTACACGAAATCAGTTGGGCTAGTTTTTTTTCGGTATACAAACACTGTATTATGTATTATGTAATCTAAGAGTACGTATTATTGTATTGTAAAGTTGTCCCGTTGATCACTCGTGCCTGCATTAGAACAACTGTATTGGCACTAATAAACTGAAACTGAAACTGAAACTGAAACTGAAACTGAAACTGAAACTGAAACTGAAACTGTAAGACAACTGTACATGTATCGCTAATTTTCAAAATAACCACAATAATTTATAGAGATATGGATTTATCAATCATCCAGTTCTAGTACTGCAAAGGGTTTAGTGCCTCTTGGTGACTGAAAAACCAAATACAGCAGAACCCCGCTAACTCGAACTCCCAAGGGAAACGAACAATAGTTCGAGTTTTAATAGCGACTGGTTGGTGATGAGGTTGGTGTTGAATTTCAAGTATCCTAATCAATAACGTATCGCGGGGTTTTATTAATCATTCACAATATCATAGTTCACAATCACGAGCTAGTTATTTTGGTCTTTTCTGGAATTGAATTATTTGTATATACTATCACGTTGTCATCAATAAATATTTAAGATTCCTACAAGACAATGAACTATGTTCTATGCACTTTGATGTTTGCCAGTTGACATTCGGAGCAATTGCAGCATACCCCGCCACTATATCAAGCTCTTGTAGCGGCACTCTTTGAGAACGACGAATAATACAATAGATTCTATAAAATAGAGTTCGACTATAAAGGGAAATTAATTATATTAGCTCTAGTTCGCAATCGAGTTAACGGGGAGTTCGAATTAACCGTGTTCGAGTTAGCCGATAGTAAATGAATGTAAAAATAGGGTCGAATCCAGGGTAGCCGTGCAAACACTAAAACCGTGAAACAGATAATAACAGAGAAATGGTCAACAATCAGCGTGCGTCGATCGCTCATGCTTAGCAGCCTCCCGCGTGCATCCAAACTGCAATGGACGCATGCTGAGCGTTGACCACATGCATTTCTTCAATATTTTTTGATCAACTGAATCATCGATTTTAGTAGCACTTTAGCACTCATTTCTTTTGTTTCACCTGGGCGCACTTAATGTAGATTTTTGTTGTGTGACCCTCACCATACATCTTATATAATTATCTTATTATCAATTTTTCTTTTTTTTGTCCTGTTATTTTGTATGGTGGAAGTTTTGTAAAAAAAAAAAAATTAAAAATAAATAATAATAATAATAAAAAACCTTGCCGTTTATATCAATGAAGTGGGATCTAAAAACAAATTTCCATAATTATCAATAATTATCAATGAAAACAGACAAAATAGCGTCCTTTTTAAATTTGATAATGATGTATCTTAACCCCAGTGCATTCCAATAGTGCTCGAAAATAAAGTATCCCGAGTGAAAGCTAGTAGAGCGTATTACGTCATTACATAGTCAAAGTACACCTCGTGGATCTACATGTATTTGACAATGTTATGACGTAATTTATCATCAATAGGAGGACAGACAGACAGACACATGACAAACTAGATGTAATTATTTGATTATTTGATTTCACAAGAACAGAAAAGGAGAACATCAGTCAGACAGCTTTTTAACTTTTTCTAAGAGAAAATATAATACGACTCTGAAATCGTAACGTTCGGTACGCGTCAATTATCTGTCTGTCTGTCCATTTATTGATGATTTAAAAAAACTAACCAATCAGCGCACGAGAAATTTATAGGTTATTGTAATATATAAAACACTTTTGCTTGACTTTTTGATTTGTTTATGATCAACCGGTGGTAATGTAGTCAGGTGTCATCTTCAACAACGAATTAAAAGCATCCATTTGAACTCTTACCCGTTTATTATGACAGTCGCTTTTATTTCCTTGTTTTCTTGAATAAAACTGTTCTACTTTCACTCGTTTAACTTTCTCTGAACTAAAAATTGTCTCCAAGTTAATTTATGAATTCGTTTTGGGGTTTAAGAGGTTAACGATCGTTTTAAAATAGCTGTAGTTGTTCGCGAGCGAGCGAGAAATCAACGCTAGCATTGTTGTTGACTTGCGTTTTTAATTGTCATTAATTATTGAAAAAATACCAAAAACTCGATATTCATTTTACAGTTTTACCGGCTTGTAAATTGACTTATAGCCTCTTCAAATAAGGAATAACAATTGGAGTAAGTATTCATATTCAGTAGTTATTTATACAAGTTGTCAATTGGTGAGTGTTTAACTGATAATATAGCGATTTAAGGCTAGTGAGATTGATCTTTTCAACGTCTAGCTAGCGGTCATTGGCAGTCATTGGCACCGATCGGATCGAGCAATGTGGCTGTACCAGTTCGATTTTATTCCCCTTAATTTCAACTGGACGTTTCTGATGTATCTTCGCTACAATCGGGCACCTTATGCCATTGTACATTCATCGTCTTTAATTCCAAACGAAGTTTCTTCAGTAAAATTCGGCTTAGAAGTGCTTACTGCAATTTATAAAAAGCGATGCACGAAAGATAGATGATAGATAGAGGGAAAGAGAGGGAAACAAAGCAGGGAAAATGTTCATATTTGAAGGTTATTTGATAATCATTTGTATTATTTCTGGAGCCTCGTATCAAAACAAACCAACACAAAAGTCTTGGCGATATTTCTCGACAAAGATAGACAATGGCCGATTTAATATGTACAGAAACACAGCCAATATATGAGATTGTAAAGGCAGTAATCATTGCGAACAGCAGGAGTGTATAGCTAGTGGTATGCAAGGACAGAGCTATAGCTCTTTAATAAATTCCTGCCTTAATATTGAATATTTGAATTCGTTGTGACAGAAAACATGGCGGATTGTAAATTAGACCACAATCATTTTGCGCGCCGAAATGAGTTTCAGTATGGTCGCTACTAGTCTCCCTCGCAGCCGTGTTCAATGTCGTCACGCAACGCTCTCTCCCCTTACACACGGCTGCTTACCCAAGCACTACATTCCGTTCCAATTGTAAGTGTTTAGCCAATCATATAAAGTTATTCGTTATTCATGTTCACTAGTTGTCAACGACTCGACACTCCCAGGCTCATGTTTCGTTGTTTATTTACGTAAGAACGTTGCAAAGTTAGGAAATGAATTCACGAATGGAAGACGATTAACTAGTCTTCCTCGCAGCCGTGTTTAGTGTATTGGCTTAGTGTATTGCCCAGTTAATAAACTCTTTGAAATTATTTCGCTGCAAGGCAAAACGCTTCGTCAATGGACTCCATCTTCAGTTTGTTACTGGTCTTTGGTATGTTCGGTATGGCGCGAAACTTGGCCTGTTTTCGGGCAACAAGCTCTGATTGGATAATTCTGTGGAACGGAATGTAGTGCTTGGGTAAGCAGCCGTGTGTAAGGGGAGAGAGCGTTGCGTGACGACATTGAACACGGCTGCGAGGGAGACTAGGTCGCTACAGATTGTGAAAGTATTTTTAAATTCAGTTGGCAAACAGGCAGCTTGTGATGTAGAAGCTTGACTGTTCCTGTTACGTTAATTTCTATTCAAGTGATATTTCCACTAGTCTTCCATCGAGAGCAAACACCTCGAAAAACTTGTAACTAATTCATCCAATCAAAACACTCGAACCCAGTCTTCCAACATTTGCCACATACCGGTTCCATATTGATCATATGTCTTTCAGATTCCATTCAGCATGCAGAGCCAGGCGTTGCTGTTTATTCTAGTGGTTCAAATATGCATACAAGCAATCCCTGCAAAACACAATACCGAAAAAGGTAAAGTTAGTAAACATCTATTTAGTATTTTAGATGGTCAAAATTGATTCTGATTCTTGCAATTCTGATTCTGATTCGGATTCGGATTCTGATTCTGATTCTGATTCTGATTCGGATTCGGATTCGGATTCGGATTCGGATTCGGATTCGGATTCGGATTCGGATTCGGATTCGGATTCGGATTCGGATTCGGATTCGGATTCGGATTCGGATTCGGATTCGGATTCGGATTCGGATTCGGATTCGGATTCGGATTCGGATTCGGATTCGGATTCGGATTCGGATTCGGATTCGGATTCGGATTCGCAAAATATATATATTTTTACAATTGTAATTACAGCCTTTTGCAAAAATTCTGTCGCGACCAAGTATATAAGTATATCAGTATATCACTATATCACTATATACCCGTGTGAGTCCCGCATGCCCGCACGCTACCAGTACACGCATTTCAAGATGGTTGACTGTACAAGCGTGGATTGGAGAGCCATGAATACGATACAAGCTACACACAAACGTTATTTTCACATTCATTTGATAGTATAAATCAAGATTTACAAACATTACTTTGTCCTAATACCGGTCTGTCTTTCTTTCTAATAATTTCTTGCACAAATAGTCAAATTCAAAGTCAAGCCTCAAGTGTTGACATTCTAACATTTACATAAATTAGATGACGTCACTGGACACGATTATCGACATCGAAGTTCAGACGTCTCACTCAGGGAAATTTTGACCCAGAGGAGACGGCTGATATTCAGGCTAACAAATATAATCATAATAATGATTTATAATAATAATAATAATAATAATAATAATAATAATAATAATAATAATAATAATAATAATAATAATAATAATAATAATAATAATAATAATAATAATAATAATAATAATAATAATAATAATAATAATAATAATAATAATACACTTTATTAGGCCTAGATAATGACGTATCACATACAGACCTTACTATATTAAAAACAGATATATAAACCTAAAACTAAACATACGTAATCTAAATTAAATGAAAACGAATGAATAAAAACCTCACTGGTCGCGATATCACTAGAAAAACGCATGTAACCCGGCCTGTGGCAAATACATTGGAAGACTGGGTACGAGTGTTATAACCATTGAGATAGCAGTTCTTAAATTGTGAATTTAAAAACTGTATAGCCTATCCAATGTGCTGGAGAAAGAACGTTGAATCCATTCAAGTGATATTTCCACTAGTCTTTCATCGAGGGCAAACACCTCAAAAAACTTGTAACTAATTCAGCCAATCAAAACACTCGAACCCAGTCTTCCAAAATTTCCCAGCGAATCGCCAGTAACCTGCATGAGTTACTGTTTGTAGATTTGCTTATAAACATCGCTGAGAACACTGTTGCATTCAGAAACCAAATCGAGAGATTGGAGAAAAAGTTTACAGGTCTCTACAGTCAATACATGACGTTGCATGCTCATACAAACCACAACATAACTCAGCAACAGCTTGAGAAAGGTATCCATCAAAGTTAAAACTAACTAACTATAATGCTGCCAGTCAGTCTACTCCTGTTGTAAAGACGTTCTCGTTGGAAGAAATACAATGTACACGGAATTCACACGAAATTTACACGGATTTTACACTGAATTTATACGGAATTTACACGGAATTCACACGAAATGTATACGGATTTTAAACGGATTTTACACGGATTTTACACGGAATTTACAAGGAATTTACAAGGAACTTACAAGGAATTTACACGGAATTTACACAGAATTTACACAATGCGCGCATTCGCATTTGATCTGTGCAAATTCCGTGTAAATTCCGTGTACATTCCGTGTAAATTCCATGTAAATTCCGTGTAAATTCCATGTAAATTCCGTGTAAATTCCGTGTAAATTCCGTGTAAATTCCGTGTGAATTCCGTGTATATTCCGTGTATAATCCGTTTATATTCCGTGTAAATTTCGTGTATAGTCCGTGTATATCCCGTGAAAATTTCGTGAAAATTCCGTGAAAATTCCGTGAAAATTCCGTGAAAATTCCGTGAAAATTCCGTGTAAATTTCATGGAAATTAAATTAATGGTTATTTACATTTACACATAATTTACACAGGTCTAGAGCGTGCGTTTCTTCCAATGACAATAATAATGATAATAGCGATCACGTGGATAACATAATAACACAGGCAAACCACAGTGATAAAGTGACATTTTCTAATATAAAAAGTAGTCGAATTTTTGCCAATGTAGGGTGGCGTTTGTCCATTTGATCAGGTGAGTAAAAGTATACAAGGGATGGGGTACGCGGGTGATTTTTGTCGCATTTTCGTCCCCAGGACTGCGCTGGTCGAAGCCTAATTGTCGGCACATAGTACGAAAGCTGTTTTTTTTTTTGCGTCCTTTGACCCAAAACCAGCATTTTCTTCAAAATACAACCAAACAATTGAGCTGACATGATAGACTGAATGTATTTTATTATTGGACGGATTTAGGGATGAGTTTTCAGAAGATTTGGTATATATTTTCCGTTTAGCAGATTTGTTTCGAGATTCACCACAGGATTCCTGAAAGTTGCCTACCTTGTAATAATATACGTCCTCCGGTTGACTGATTCCGACTCAGTGTGGGAGGGTGGGGAACAATGGTGCATTTACTCGGGCTAAAATATATTAAAACACGTTTCATTCGGTATTTTTTAGAGAAAATGTCACTTTATCACTGTGGTTTGCCTGTGGTTAAGGCAGTTAATACTGTTAGTAGTCGAAGTGAGATAATTTCAGATAAAGATAATTTAATAACGTATAAAGTAAAACTAATAAATAAATAAATAAATAAAGTTAATTTAAAAAACTCAAGAATTAACGAACAAAACAGCACAAGGCAGAATAAATAACGTAAAACTGGTATATTTAAAAAGTATTAATAAACTACGTTATACAAGCATCAAGAGTTCCAGACTTCCGGTACGCACGCAATGCATTATGAGATTATTACAAAGGAAAAGTGAGCACCAATTCTAGACACAGGGAGCCCAAGCTATGTTTTTGCTCACTTGTTGCTCGCTTTGTAATAATCCCACAATGCATTGCGCGCGTACCGGAAGTCTGGAACTCTTGATGCCTGTATACACCAATTTCAAAATATGTTGTCGCCGTTAAAACCAAGAAGTGACAAACAAAGGCCGCAGAGGATGTCGGGTATTTTGATTTAATAATTAATTTATTCATATATCGGCATAATAGCTTTAATTAATTACCAATCCAGCCAGCGCTATGTCTAGTAAGTCAGCTTTGACAGTGAACATGTATTTGCGTCCACTCCTCGGTCTGTGGTCTTGGCTTGTTGCTTGTTCCTTTTAATGGTGACATTGGTGTATATCAGTAAAGAACATTAAAATCATTATAATAAAAGTTAAAACAAATAAAAATAAGTTGAAAATAAAAAGTTAAAATGTAAAAGATAAAAAATAATTATAATTATAATAATAAATAAAGAGCATTAGTAAGCTGTGTTGTAAAATAACAATTCCATGGTTCAATATGATGAGTTATTCAATAAATCTGTGTGATGTTATTAGATCTTGCAGCTGTTAACAGGAGAAGTACCGAGCTACTATCAAGAACAAGACGTACGTTTATCTTTAGTTTCTTTTATTTCAAATTTCATTTAAAACATAATTCTGTTTCATGGTATAAAACTCCTGTAAAAGGTAACTAAACCTTCGCATCATTTCAGGAACTGGCGCATGCGCAGAGATATGTACCCACCGCTGTCTCCCATCATGTAACCTCGCGTGCTGTGTATCCAGGCCTGCAGGCGTCAACAGACATGAGATCAACATACTCGAGGTGAATGCATCCAAGAAGTCTTTCCTTGAAACCAAAAAGGCTGCAATAAAGGCTGCAAAAAAGTCCAAGCACATCACCAAAGAGAAAAATATATTCAAGTCGATCATGGAGCGCGGGAAGATTTGTGCTCCAAGCTGTCTTGTGCACTGTGAGCCGAGCTGCAAGTTCAAATGCTGTTTTAAAAGTCGCTAAATCAACACATCAATAAATATCGTCCATGCTGTGGGGGTAGGGGAGGACATCATGTCAGGTATCCTAGTGGGCTTTCGTAGGGGGAGGGGGAGGGATTGACCTTTTGTGCATCTTTGCTTGATATCAATAGACGTCATTCCGAGCCTCGTGAATAATTTACAGCAGCTGAATTTCACTTTTTCAATATTGTCATAATTGTCATGTCGGACTGTTTTTGTATCAATGTTTTATTGTTGTTGGAAGCAAAAACGAGATGTAACCACAATGCTTTGAGAACCTAAATCGAACCGTTGTACACAAGCAAAGGTCACATGATTTAAGGAGGTAACAGCTTCTCGTGTTTGTAATAAACGTTCAGCGCTCTGCTGTGCATACATAGAATGCGGTCTCAAGGTACTTAAGGCCTGGTTCAAGCCTTAAATAGCAGAAAAACGAAAAAAATTATAATGTCTAATCATTTTGACTAAACATCACAAAACTTGGCACAGCTTGAGAGTTTTATATCCTCTACTCATTTAAGTGAATGAATTCCAAAACAGCGTATCACGTGGTTAACCACGTGACAAAGAATTTTGAAAACAAAATATAAAATGCGGTCGCCAGTTTAAGAGGAAAGTGAAAGCAAATAGGTGTGTATTATTACGTTTATGATCATCTATTAACCCTCGTTTAGAAAACCTGTCTCCCGCTTTTTGCAAGGAGAATATTTCGGAAAAGAGGTCACGTGACCATTTCATCAGATTATATTTCTGTAGTTTTCTCGTAAACTATATATAATTCCGAGGTTTTCTCGACGCTATCTTGTTTAACTGGTTATCCTTAACGCTATTACGTAAAAGGTATTTCATTGTGAATTGAATTCGCGACCGCATTTAAGAAAAACTATATTTTCCTCCATAAGGTCACGTGACCACATGACGTCACAATTGTTAGATCCAAATTGTCTCAAATCTTGTATATAACCTTATGCCTATATATGAGTGCCTAAGTAAATTAGAGCAGCGAGTTATTACAAGAAATGTGATTTTCCAAATTGCCTTTTTGAACCAGGCCTTAAGTACCTTGAGAGGTAGTGTAGCTCCTCACTCCTCACAGAATCGTGTTTACATGTATATACACTGTTGCGAGTCGAATCTCAGGTCAGCGGTCTATTATAAAAATGTAAATAAATTATATGAAATAAAAAGCTAGAAATTGCACTTTGTTGTTTGTCGACGATGCTATTAATGGTTAACGTTTTTTTGCTCAAAATATAGTAAGAGTTCACCATTATATATTTACAACAATTGAGTGTAATCTCTCAATCTGATTGGCTGTCAGCCATGATCAATAAGAGTACGAATCATATCAAACTTATGTCCTGCATCGTTGAACATTTGCTCCTGTTGGGATCCAGTATCACGCGGACAACGTTTTTTGTTAATGCTTTGTTTACTAATGCACGTGTGGCCCGATTGATCCAGCAATTTGTTCACTATGACCGCTAAATAAAGCAGATTCGTACGTGACTGGTTTATCATTTCTGAATTCATCTTTTTCCTTTGACAATGTGTAAATGAGGTAGCTAAAATATAAGAGAGGATGGAAAAGCTGCATAAGTTTCCTCAACGGGAAAATATATCACAAATTCGAACTAACTTATTGATCTCGTGCGTTAACTACGTGTAAATATTGGAAATTGCCTTCAAAAAACGTCCTTTCCGAGCCATAATTTATTTGTGAATTCGCCGGCCTATGTAGCTTCTACATACAGACCGAGATAAAAGGCAGAGCACCAATATGATGTTCACAATTACCAAACAAAGAGTTTTAGATTTCATTTTGCCACCGCTTAATTAAGTTTAATATACATGTATTTTATATCAAAATGCGCGTACAATTACAGAGCATTAGAATCCGGCGGTAGGTTTTTGATTGACAAAATTCCCAAAGAATTCAGAGGGATTTTGTGCGCAGCGTATGTCACGCTCTCCTATATCTCTTCAGAGATTTCAGTTCGATTGACTTTGAAGAAACGGAAAATGCCACCTTCAAACCTATTTATTTGTGCTTGAATTGCCAGCTTATTCATTCCTTACATATTCGTCTTTTATATTCCGTTGGTAGGTTTTTGATTTGTATTTTAACAATGCAGTAAAAAGCAAAAATGTATCAAAATCATGCTGTTTTTCGCCTAAACAAGACTCGCCTCATCTGCATATGTGAAACAATGACCTTTTGTATAACATAAGTTTGATATGTTCAGTCGTGAGCGTTGATGTGTCTGATAAGATGTAGTGAGCGAGTGAGTGAGTGAAGTCGTTATTTATTGAGGGTGACACTTAATAGTGCTGGAGCATAACAAACCTGTGGTTCTCGTTAGTGAGATAATATATAGCTAATTGCATAATCGTTGTCGGGTTGGAAATCATAAATCATAGAAGCTGAGACCGCAAGGATGGATGGGAAATCAGTTCATGAGCTACATTACATGCAGATATATTCAATGTTCTCGTAGTTTTGAAGGTATATGAGTTATTTAACTAAGATCCTACAAGTCTGGATAAAAAGGTCGATGATTTGACGGTGTTATTTGAGAGTTTTAATGTCCCAGAATTCCTTTTGGTCATAGCTTTCATGATTTTCAACCCGACAACGATTATGCAATTCGCTATATACATAATATGAGTACAGACTAGAGTAGATAACGACAACGATTATGCAATTCGCTATATACATAATATGAGTACAGACTAGAGTAGATAACGACAACGATTATGCAATTCGCTATATACATAATATGAGTACAGACTAGAGTAGATAACGACAACGATTATGCAATTCGCTATATACATAATATGAGTACAGACTAGAGTAGATAACGACAACGATTATGCAATTCGCTATATACATAATATGAGTACAGACTAGAGTAGATAACGACAACGATTATGCAATTAGCTATATATATAATATGAGTACAGACTAGAGTAGATAACAAGGCTTGGTTCGTTATTTGGTAGAGGAAGGTCGTTCCCGCGCTTTTTCGTGTTGTTGCGTTTAGTTGCTTCTGTCGTCATTTTTTCCGGTCTGTGCCAAATACATTGGAAGACTGGGTACGAGTGTTATAACCGCATTGTGATAACAGTTTTTCGATAATATTATCTCCCATTAATTTAAAAACTGTATAGCCTATCCAATGTGCTGGAGAAAGAGCTTTTAATCCATCCAAGTGATATACCCACTAGTCTTTCATCGAGGGCAAACGACTTGAAAAACTTGTAACTAATTCAGCCAATCAAAATACTCGAACCCAGTCTTCCAACATTTGCCACAAACCGGTTTTATACTTGATGTTCTTGTTTTTATCGGTTACTTTTGTTGTTTCTATTGAAACTCAAACCAACTCAAAGCAACGATCAAACATGACCTGCTGGTTTCACCAAATGCAAGAATTCGTAATTTTCGTATTGACTACATTCTGCATATGAAACCGCTGGTCCGCTGAATCAAGGTACACTGAAATTGCCTTGCAGCGTCAAACCAATACTTTGTGATTGAAGCCAATACCTAAACGAGCAGGGGACTGTGACCAAGTCCGTAACACTACTTCAATAAGAAACTAGCAAAAGTGGGCATCGTTTTCTGAGAGAGCAGATCAAACTTAGGCCGGCTAGTCTGGAAAGTTGGGTGAACTTCGGCTTAATATTAACGATGTTAGAGGGCACCAAAGAACATTTTCTTTTTAATTGTGGAAACACAAATAAGCCATGATCCTCTGCGGCGTTTTGTCCATGAAAATGTTTGTTGCAAATGGGTTACCTGTGGTGTTTCAGCCCCCCTCGACTCTCGGCCACACAGGTATCCCATTCGCCTCAAGCATTCAATTGATCGATAAACCTGGCTAGAAACAACTTCTCTAACTGAACTTTTCAAAGTCCAATTACAACCACGAACAAGCAATTATAGATAAAATTTGTTGACAACGGGCTCTTGAAATCTTGAAGGTTTTGAATGAACCAACGCCTTCTTCTGCGTAGGAATCAGTTTCTACTAAATGCAAATACATATTTGGATGACGCCCATTAATGATCACCATTAAATGAATAACACAGGATCAGGAGAACTTCTCTTGCTTTGGAAAAGGTCGACCCTTTGGTTCAATTGCCCTTTGCATAACTTAACAATGAGCTCATCTAATCTCAAAAAAAGAATTAAAAAGGATTCTTTAATCTTCCAACAAAATCTAACACCGCCATTTTGAATTCACTCACAACACTATGAGTTATTGGTATCTGGTTTTTAAAGAGATAAACCTCTTTGTATGATCATGTGAGGTGAAACCCTGTTGAAGTAGTAGACACTTCACCGACTGGTAGTGTTTTTGACCCCTTAAATAGTTAATGAAGTGGAAACCTTTGGAGCGTTACCAGTGAAGTAGTGCAAATTTTCCGTAATCTGATACGAGGGGGCTGAAGAGTATCTCTTGATTTCCAAGGGAATTAAAGGTATGTGATTCAATGTATTATCCCACCGAATGAAGGTATTCTTACACGTGTTAACTAGTAAGTTTATTTTTCTTGTGGCCTTGATATTTGGCTGAGATATCCGCAGTTATATTTACAACAACAGTCTTTAGCTAGGACTGTCAATTTACACAACTCAACAGGTCCCTAGTTTTGTAAAAATCACACGAACCTCTATAAAGCCTTTAAATGTCATCAATTCAAGAAAATAACTGCTTGAAGAATACTATTTCCTCAGTTCTCGGTGTTCAATGGTATATCTAAGTTACATTTCCTCAAAGATATGTTGAATTGCAATCGCTTGGTTGGATTTTCTATCGCTTGATCAACCACCTGGCCAGTGACACTGTCATATTCTGTCATGTAGTGAACTCCTAATTATTGTTCAGTTTCAGCTTGGACAAATTCTCGAGTGTAATTGAAAATTTAACCAGACATGTTGTCAAATATTAAGAATAATGAAAATGATTATAATGAAAACGGGATCCCGAATGACAACCATCGAATTCCAAGCTAAGCATTGCGTGCTCAGAAATATATATTATAGTTATCATTACCAATATCATTCATCTATCTATCTACCTATACCTAGAGCGATTGTATTTATCCAGTTAAATAGATAGACTAATAGGGTAGAGTGCAAACACTAAAACCGTGAAACAGTGCTAACTTTAATTAGCACTAAATAGTGCAATGTCTTTTGTTTTCGATTGTTCCATTGGTGCTATTTAGCACTAAATAGTTTGTACTGTTTCACGGTTTTAGTGTTTGCACTCTAATAGACAATGGTACACTCTAATTCCATTGTGTTCATTTGTTTTCACGTGACTACTATTTAACAATTAGACTACGAGTTCGAGGTCTCTATGAGGAAATCAGGTCAACGAGGTGCGCTGCGCCGAGTTGACTATCCTCATGGAAAACGAGAAAACGAGTATAGTCTAATTGTTTTAGCATAAACCATCTAGTAGGTCAGTAGAAAATGACAGAAACAAGTAACAGATAAAAACGCAATGACGAAGCGGCTATTTTGTTTGTTTACCTCTACTCGAGGTCTATGAGCTGATAGACCACTAGTAGTCAGTTGGAATGGTCAGTACATCTGGATGTCCCATAGCCTAGTATATTATCCCTCGCGCTCTACCACAGGAAGCCCAATATATTATCCCACGCGCTCTACCACAGGAAGCCCAATATATTATCACTCGCGCTCTACCACAGGAAGCCCAATATTATGTTTGTTCTACCACAGGAAGCCCAATTTATTATCCCTCGCGCTCTACCACAGGAAGCCCAATATATTATCCCACGCGCTGAAGCCCAATATATTATCCCTCTACCACAGTAAGCCCAATATATTATCCCTCGCGCTCTACCACAGGAAGCCCAGTAGCCCAGTATATTGGCGCTCTCCACAGGAAGCTCAATATGTTATCCCGCGCGCTACCACAGGAAGCCCAATATATTATCCTCGCGCTCTACCACAGGAAGCTCAGTATATTATCCTTCGCTCTACCACAGGAAGCCCAATATATTATCCCGCGCGCTCTACCACAGGAAGCCCAATATATTATCCCTCGCGCTCTACCACAGGAAGCCCAATATATTATCCCTCGCGCTCTACCACAGGAAGCCCAATATATTATCCCTCGCGCTCTACCACAGGAAGCCCAGAATATTATCCCTCGCGCTCTACCACAGGAAGCCCAACATATTATCCCGCGTACTCTACCAGAGGAAGCCCAATATATTATCCCGCGCGCTCTACCACAGGAAGCCCAGAATATTATCCCTCGCCATAGCCTAGTAAGCCCACCACAGGAAGCCCAATATATATCCCTCGCCCTCTACCACAGGAAGCGCCCTCTACCACAGCAAGCCCAATATATTATCCCTCGCGCTCTAACAGGAAGCCCAACATATTATCCCGCGCGCTCTACCAGAGGAAGCCCAATATATTATCCCGCGCGCTCTACCACAGGAAGCCCAATATATTATCCCGCGCGCTCTACCACAGGAAGCCCATCATATTATCCCGCGCGTTCTACCACAGGAAGCCCAATAACAAATTTTGATGAAATTACCTTGTACGTGTTTATTAAGCTCACAGTCAAGATGAAAGCGATCATTGTATGTTTGATTGGCTTAACACTGTGCTTGGTGGAGGCATCAAGGATAAAGCGTAATGCACGTGAGTAGTCAAGAACTGTCTGTAACAGCCCCCCCCCTGTGCGTGAAATTTAGTTAGCAAAATTATAACTTTCTGAAAACTTTTATTTTGCAGTTTACCTTCGCCAATTCACTCCACTCAGACGTAAGTTGACGTGATTCCTCCTACTTGCTTGCCCTTTCTTCTTCTTTAAATTTAAGGTTGACAGTCTCGTGCGATGTTATAGTTTATTCACTTTTCCCATATGGTCGCTCGGAATAAACCTTAAAACACCGCGTAGCTGAAACGCATCTATGTTCATTGACTTTACAGTTGCGGCGATGTCTTATGAGCCATCACTGTATCAGTATCAGTATTAGTGATCAATATTATGTTTATTAAACAGCGGGGACTTTATATAGAAGAACCAAAGTCCTGTCGATCGTATAAGTCCTTTGTAGGATTTTCTGTACTGTGTTGAGCGTTTAGCTTGTACTTTAACAGTGTTTACTGAAGAGTGACCATCACTGACCGACTTAAATAAATGTAGATGTAGATGTTTCTCACGCAGACAGACAGGGAAAAAAAAAAAAGAGAGAGAAACTAGCTGGGACAATAGAAGTAAACATTTTCTATTCTATCTACCACAAAAATATATAACTCAATGAC
This sequence comes from Actinostola sp. cb2023, assembly GCA_033675265.1. NCBI lineage: Eukaryota > Metazoa > Cnidaria > Anthozoa > Actiniaria > Actinostolidae > Actinostola > Actinostola sp. cb2023. The sequence continues at coordinate 151,673 of JAUJYZ010001169.1, read as the reverse complement.
ATTTATTTATGGTTGATTCACATTAAAGGTCAAGCATGGCTATGCCATCCTGGTTGCAGAAAGTACTGTCTACCCTCCTGCAAGAAAAGCTGCTGTGATCCTGGCGCACCAAACTATACACCAAACATGTTTCCTCAACTGATTCAGTACCAGTCCTCCATGCCCGACCCCCCACCACTTCCTCCAGCGTGTCCAGCCACTTGTAACCCAGCGTGCTACCCAAACTGTGACGCTGGTTGCTGCGCATCTCAGTCAATGTACCAGTCACCTTATGATCCCGCTTATGCAGGCAATGGTGGATGTTCTCCAGCTTGTGCTCCTTCGAATACTCCACGTAAGAAAGTGTATACTTAAATAATAGAAGATGACTCTCCGTGCTTCTATACAAAAATAATGCACGCTGAGGTCTTGAAAGCTGCTAGTGGATGCTCGAGGGGAAGGCGAGTGCATTCAGCAGCTTTCAAGACCTCAGAAGTGCATTATTCTAATTTGCTTAGAATTAAGCACGGAGAGTCATCTTCTATTCGCTTTATAATATAAATCTAGCTTAATTTTTAAACAGGCTTTCTGTTTTGTTTTCGCTGCTCCGTGCTTCTACAACATAATAATGCACGCTCAGCAACCAATCAAATCTCGCGTTCTTGGGAGGTACACATAGTTTATATTATTTATACTAATATAATAAAAGGCCAAATAGTTAGTTTTCACAACGTTTTTAAACCGTACGTTCATCTTCAGTGGATGAATATTTTCTTAGCCTTTAAGCCCGTGTAAAAAGGTACACAATTTACTAGTTTATTAATGGTTGAACAGTCAGCCATCAAATGCCTTCCTCCTCCATCTTTTATATCTATCCTTGTTTTCTTTTTTAGCTGACTTTTTTAGGTTGCAAGAACCTTGTTTAACACCCCTAGGGTTTTTCCCTTCCATCTTCCATCATATCACTATTGTAATTATTATTTGTATTTCATATTATATGGAAATACATGAGCCTTTGAACCTTTGTGCCAATAACTTGGCGTATAATTTTGAATTATGAATGTCCTCGTCTGCACGTTCCAACTTATATACTTCTTCAAAAGGACAACATTGCTCTTAAGATAAAGTGTTTTCAGCGGAACTTCTATTCAACCTTGCGATATCAGTATATTATTATTATATACGCCATGTTGTTATGATTGCTGAAGGCTATCACGGTGAATATCTAAATAGTCAGGTGTTTGTTTGTTATTTTTGCAAGTAAATATTCACTCTATTTATTTTAATTTTTATCAGAATGTTGTCATTCCCAGTCCCTACAACTAACCAGACGTCCAATGGTACCTTTTGCGCGTGCGCCAAGCAGACTGTCAGATCATAAAGCCGCTCCAGCTCCAGCTCCAGCGCCTGCACCAAAACCCAAGGCAGCCAAAAAAGCCGCTCCCAAGGAAGATGGTCTAGTATGCTTTAGAAAGTGCCAGAACCTCTGCAACCCACACTGCAAGTTCGAATGCTGCTTACCAACGCACAGGCACTTTGACGATGACCCAAAACCTGTCCAACATCATTACAAGCCAAAAGTAGACAAGAAGAAAGAGCTACTGAAGAAGAAATTGCGCGACTCGAAGTACATACATCCAATTGTTGGCCCAGAGGCCGTGCGATTCCCGAGGATCAGACTTAGGCCTACTTCGGCCGACGCCGACCCTTGTCAAGGACAGGATCCAAACCCATGTGTAAATCCAACGACTAGCCCATTTGAAGGAATGACGGATCCATTTGGATCTTCAACTCAAGGTTACGGAATGACCCAGAACCCATACGTCACCCAATCCTATGCTCCTCAAATACCACCAGGTAAAATAAAAAGTTTTTCAGAAACGTTGTCCTATTTGTAATAGTAAAATGAAAATAGAACATAGAAAACCATCTTCTATTTATTTTATAATATAAAAAGTCGAAAATTGCGGTCAAGAGTCATATGCTTAATGAAAACCCATATAAAACATGCACGCGTGCTATGTGCAGTTTTAGAGCACACGAAGACTGATCAGAACACGAGTGTTAGGAAAAGCACGACCCGTAGCCATATATAGTAGCTCTGTATCCATCCATCCATATTTCCTGTTAATGCCAAGTTTCACACTCGCAAAGTCTCTCCATTTCGATCTCTCCCTCGCTGTTTGTGCCACCTCACTCCAGTAGCGCTGTATAGCAAACTTATTTTATATGTACTCTTGTCGACAACGGATGACGCCATAAAATGTTCAACACTCAAGTGGAACAAAGAGCGTAGCGAGATAAGAGTACACACAATGGAAAAGCATGTTCGATTTTTTTACAGCAATATTTACTCATCTCTGATATTTCTTTTGCTGAGACCCCAAAGGACTTTGTAAATTTCATAGTACATAAGAGGTTCTATACCTTCATTTCATTCCTTTACGCACTTTATTAACTTACTTAGCGAAAACTAGTTTCGTTTTCTCAACCTCCTCAGTTCGCTAAAGATATAACGCATTATATCTTTAGCGAACTGAGGAGGTTGAGAAAACGAAACTAGTTTTCGCTAAGTAAGTTAATAAAGTGCGTAAAGGAATGAAATGAAGGTATATATAACCTCTTATGTACTATGAAATATTTACTCAGGAAAGAAGAAAAGGCTCCCAAAACGACAAATAAATTTGAAAGAGTGAAACGTCATTCTATGCGTCTACTCTTATCCAATCAGCGCGCGAGAAATTTGACAAGAGTTGTAAAAATTGTTGATCGACACGTTTTATCTTTCCAGATTCATGCGCGGCACCGTGTCCACAATCCTGCGCACCAAGCTGTGATACTTCCTGTTGTGCGCCTCAGCCACCACAGATGCCATTACCACCTCCAATGCCCCTACCCCTACCCCTACCAATGCCTCTACCTATGCCCAATCTTGTTGCTCCAGGCCCCGCAGGACCAATGTATGCAGTAAGTCCTGGATTGAGTCCAATAGGACAAGCACCAACGTGCTCTGCTGGATGCTCTAATGTGTGTGCACCTTCTTGCTCACAGATGTGTTGTCAAGGTTAGATTACTTCATTTGCTATTACAGTCGAACCTCCCCTAGCGACCACCCAAAATGTCAAGCTTTGTGGTCGCTTACGAGAGGTTCCAACTATAGTGATTTGACTGGGAACTGAATAATAATAATAATAATAATAATATAATAATAATAATAATAATAATAATAATAATAATAAATTTAATCTTTAAAGAGGAAAGCCTAGATCACAGATGTGGTTTTCACTAGGGTCCTAACTGAACTTTTGGTATTTGAAAAACTGGTCGCTTAGGAGAGGTGGTCGCTTGTGAGAGTGGTCGCAACCGGAGGTTGAACTGTATATAGATTGATTGTTGGTCAGTATTTGACCACCATTTGGAGCCAGATAATGAGATTCAAGGACTTTTATCAGCTGATCAGTGAGACCCAGCACTTTCGAAATATTTCAATGTCTTTTAACTGTTTGATTATAATTTGATAGCCATATGGCTTTATATATAACAATAATATTCACATCTTCTTAAATAATAATATAATAATAATAATAATAATAATAACAACTTTATTTGAGTGTCAAAGTCTTCTAGCAGAGCACAAGTGCTCCACTAATCGGGGACAATTAGTAGTATAGGTCAGGCCACACACACCGGGAACTGTGTGCCCTACTCTTAGTCGAACAGTGGTGTAAAGTCGTTATTGTTTCATGTTCATAGAGTTCCCCCAGGTTGTTCACGTTCCACCAGCTACTGCAGTAGCCCCACAGAAGCCAGGCAGCCCAGGTTTGACTCCTATGGGCCGGGCTCCTGCAACATGCCCCGGTGCGTGTCCTAACCTATGTGTACCATCATGTGACTTCCACTGCTGTGCAGGTAAGAGTAGTCGAAGAAATATCTTATAATATAATAATAATAATAGTTTATTTCGACACGTGTCGTCCAAGAGCGCGAAGCTCGAAGTCTTCTTAAATTACATGTACAGTCCGTTGGATTGGAAAAAGAAAAGTCATTATCTGGCCAATTGGCAAGGGCTTCAGTTTCTGTTGTATGAAGTGACTAGTAGAATATCACTACTCGCCCTGGGCTGAGTGCTAATCCATCTCAGGTTACCCCAGTCCCCAGCATTTAGTTAGATTACTCTAATAATTCACCAGTACCCATTTATACACCTGGGTGGAGTGAAGCAATGTGGTGCTAGTCAATCACAGGTTACCCCCACTATTTAGTTACATTACTCTAACAATTCACCAGTACCCATTTATACACCTGGGTGGAGTGAAGCAATGTGGTGCTAGTCAATCACAGGTTACCCCCACTATTTAGCTACATTACTCTAATAATTCACCAGTACCCATTTATACACCAGGGTGGAGTGAAGCAATGTGATGCTAGTCAATCACAGGTTACCCCAGCATTTAGTTAGATTACTCTAATAATTCACCTGTACCCATTTATACACCTGGGTGGAGTGAAGCAATGTGATGCTAGTCAATCACAGGTTACCCCCAGAATTTAGTTAGATTACTCTAATAATTCACCTGTACCCATTTATACACCTGGGTGGAGTGAGGCAATGTGGTGCTAGTCCATTACAGGTTACCCCCACTATTTAGCTACATTACTCTAATTTTATTCACCTAGTACCCATTTATACACCTGGGTGGAGTGAAGCAATGTGGTGCTAGTCAATCACAGGTTACCCCCAGATTTTTAGTTAGATTACTCTAATAATTCACCAGTACCCATTTATACACCTGGGTGGAGTGAAGCAATGTGATGCTAGTCAATCACAGGTTACCCCCAGCATTTAGTTAGATTACTCTAATAATTCACCTGTACCCATTTATACACCTGGGTGGAGTGAAGCAATGTGATGCTAGTCAATCACAGGTTACCCCCAGATTTTAGTTAGATTACTCTAATAATTCACCTGTACCCATTTATACACCTGGGTGGAGTGAAGCAATGTGATGCTAGTCAATCACAGGTTACCCCCAGATTTTAGTTAGATTACTCTAATAATTCACCTGTACCCATTTATACACCTGGGTGGAGTGAAGCAATGTGATGCTAGTCAATCACAGGTTACCCCCAGATTTTAGTTAGATTACTCTAACAATTCACCAGTACCCATTTATACACCTGGGTGGAGTGAAGCAATGTGATGCTAATCAATCACAGGTTATCCCCAGCATTTAGTTAGATTACTCTAATAATTCACCTGTACCCATTTATACACCTGGGTGGAGTGAAGCAATGCGATGCTAGTCAATCATAGCCTTAACTCCAGTTTCTATAGCATGAAGCGAGTTGAAAGCTGTTCAGGTTTATTTTTTTCCGTGTGGATTTCAAAGATACAGTCCCATTCTCTTCGTCAGGTCCACAAGTTGTACACGTCCCTTCAGCACCACCACCCGTGCCAGCACCACCACCAGTGCAAGCATCATTACAAGTAGCAGCACCAGCAGCTCCCGCCCTTATTGGATCACCTGGATTGCATCCAATTGGAACGGCATCCACCTGCCCTGGATCGTGCCCTAACATATGTGCACCATCGTGCTCCTCCACATGTTGTGCCGGTAGGTGCATCCATGCATCCGGGGGGGGACTCCCGTGTGGAATGGGCGGGGATGATCGTCGGTAATTCTTTATTAAACCCCTAAAGGAGCTGTGACCATTCTGGGCGTGCGTTAAGCGTTATTTGACCCCTAACGGATACCATTTTTAGCCAGATATATTACAGATGTCCTGCCTACCCTAGCTAAGGGATACCGCAACCCGTAATTTACACCCCTAAAAGAGACGACGATCATCTCTGCCCCTTTTCACATGGGGAGTTTCCCCGGGCCATATATATGCATTCTATGAACTACTGCAGTACATATCTATTTCAAAAATAAAACAGAAATGGATGATATTTTCGGAAATATAATATAATTCAAGTCAACCTCTGCCATATATCGTTCTTGTTTGGTGAGCTTTTCTTAATTTCTGGTGAAAAATAATTGAAGTACGTAACAGGGTACTTGTACTAAGAGCTCACGTGACCCCAACACCTTTAAATCGAACAGCAGTGTCAAAATGAACTCAGAAATGAAAAGAGCAGTTCGAAATTGACAAACAAGAGAAGCTAATGAGGAATGCTTTGTTATCGATCGAGATCCAACAAACGTAATTCAACCAGTACCCATTTATACACCTGGGTGGAGTGAAGCAATGCGATGCTAGTCAATCATAGCCTTAACTCCAGTTTCTATAGCATGAAGCACAGCCATGACGTCACGTGCAACCATGTTGGTGGTACAAACAAGAGAAGTTAATGAGGAATGCTTTGTTATCGGTAACCAACATGGCCGCCATGACGTCACGTGCAACCATGTTGGTGGTACAAACAAGAGAAGCTAATGAGGAATGCTTTGTTATCGATCGAGATCCAACAAGGTCGCCATGACGTCACGTGCAACCATGTTGCAGGTACAAACAAGAGATAAAACAGAAATGAAGATGCTTTGTTATCGATCGAGATCCAGTCAACCTCGCCATGACGTTCTTGTTTGGTGAGCCATGTTAATTTGGTAAAAAAACAAGAGAAGCTAATGAGGAATGCTCACGTGTTATCGGTTAAATCAAACAGCATGGCCGCCATGACGTCACGTGCAACCATGTTGGTGGTACAAACAAGAGAAGCTAATGAGGAATGCTTTGTTATCGATCGAGATCCAACAAGGTCGCCATGACGTCACGTGCAACCATGTTGGTGGTACAAACAAGAGAAGCTAATGAGGAATGCTGTTATCGGTAACCAACATGGCCGCCATGACGTCACGTGCAACCATGTTGGTGGTACAAACAAGAGAAGCTAATGAGGAATGCTTTGTTATCGATCGAGATCCAACAAGGTCGCCATGACGTCACGTGCAACCATGTTGGTGGTACAAACAAGAGAAGCTAATGAAGAATGCTTTGTTATCGATCGAGATCCAACAAGGTCGCCATGACGTCACGTGCAACCATGTTGGTGGTACAAACAAGAGAAGCTAATGAGGAATGCTTTGTTATCGGTAACCAACATGGCCGCCATGACGTCACGTGCAACCATGTTGGTGGTACAAACAAGAGAAGCTAATGAGGAATGCTTTGTTATCGATCGAGATCCAACAAGGTCGCCATGACGTCACGTGCAACCATGTTGGTGGTACAAACAAGAGAAGCTAATGAGGAGTGCTTTGTTATCGATCGAGATCCAACAAGGTCGCCATGACGTCACGTGCAACCATGTTGGTGGTACAAACAAGAGAAGCTAATGAGGAATGCTTTGTTATCGATCGAGATCCAACAAGGTCGCCATGACGTCACGTGCAACCATGTTGGTGGTACAAACAAGAGAAGCTAATGAGGAGTGCTTTGTTATCGATCGAGATCCAACAAGGTCGCCATGACGTCACGTGCAACCATGTTGGTGGTACAAACAAGAGAAGCTAATGAGGAATGCTTTGTTATCGATCGAAATCCAACAAGGTCGCCATGACGTCACGTGCAACCATGTTGGTGGTACAAACAAGAGAAGCTAATGAGGAATGCTTTGTTATCGATCGAGATCCAACAAGGTCGCCATGACGTCACGTGCAACCATGTTGGTGGTACAAACAAGAGAAGCTAATGAGGAATGCTTTGTTATCGGTAACCAACATGGCCGCCATGACGTCACGTGCAACCATGTTGGTGGTACAAACAAGAGAAGCTAATGAGGAATGCATTGTTATCGGACACCAACATGGCCGTCATGACGTCACGTGCAACCATGTTGGTGGAACAAACAAGAGAAGCTAATGAGGAATGCTTTGTTATCGAGATCCAACAAGGCCCCCATGACGTCACGTGCATCCATGTTGGTGGTACAAACAAGAGAAGCTAATGAGGAATGTTTTGTTATCGGGCACCATATAATCCAACATGGCCGCCATGACTTCACGAACACTCCAATATTTGTTTGAAATATTTCGTTGCCTTTTTTTCAGTGCCTCAAACTTGCCCCAGCCCAACCTGCCCCGATTCGTGCGCCCCATCTTGCTCCGCAACCTGTTGTTCCCATGACGACCTGCTTCCAGCCAACTGGGATCGACGCCGATCCTATATAAACGGTCTATGGCGTCGATATGGACAAGGCGTTATGTAAACACATTACAAAGCTATCGGGAAGCCTGATTGATATGTATATATATGAAGACTGTACATGGCACGATGTATTTTACTACAGCGCGTTGCTTTTATGATATTATTTCAAAAAACTTTAATATCGGTCCCTCTGAATTGGATGATCTGAAACTTTTAAAATCACGTTACTCCTCCGCCATATCTCGTTCGTTCGAACACCAAGCGTGATTCCAAGCTTGAGGCCGAATGAATGAATTTCGCATGTTACTAACGAAAGACCCTCAGTTTCCCAAAAGTTCATCTTGATCCAAGGTCATCCAATTCAGATCGCCCGTTGTCAACGTGTGTTGAAATAGTTGTGTACAACGAAGTCAAACGCCGGCAAAGTCTTCGTGTAGCTGCACAAATTGTCCTGGCTATTGTTGTTTATGTAAAAAACAATACATAGAACGACAATAGAACAATAGCCAGGACTTTTGTGCAGCGACACGAAGACTAGACCCAAACGCCTGACCAATGCATGGTCTTACAAATAGAAGAACGCGCTTATAGACCGAATTGAATGCAATAATGGCGTCCAATTTCAATTGCCATTGTTCTGGACTGACTAGCCTCTCATACAGGTGAAAATGCTTTTGTGTTTCCACATGAACACGAGGTTAGTCAGTCCAGAACAATGGTAATTGAAATTGGACGCCATTATTGCATTCGGTCTATGATATTCATGACCAAGGTTCAAAGGATTTGAGAACGTCTTGGAATGGTTGGCGTAACTTCACGACTGACGCCATGTCTGTGTCGTCAGCATTATCACGTGATACACTCATGATGTATATAGAAGATCATAGTCAATCAAATATGCTAGAATAAGTAATCCTATTGAGGAGTGTACATTTGTTTAATTTTAAAGCTGAATAAAGAGTAATTGATTGATATTATTAAGGAATTATTATTTTCTGGTATAAATTTATTATTATATTTTTTATTATTGTTATTATTATTAATCTTCTTCTTCTTCTTCTTCTTCTTCTTCTTACATATTTCACAACAGAATCCTGAAAACTAAGCTAAATTGCTACACTTACTATCTAAAGAGTGCATGTTTACAGTTGTTTCTTCACCAAAATGAGTGTCGAAATATCGTCGACTAACATGATCTGTCTCTTGCATCATTATTCTTTATTTCACAATACAATTCTGAAGAGCTATTGCAAGTCTGTTTGCATTTGTGTCTTCACCGAAATAAGTTTGACATTTTAAAACGCCTTTTTCTGTCATTGACTGATCAGTTTAAAATCGCAGACGTTTAGATATCGTGTTTCGTGTGTTTTCTCAGTAAAGTACTCGTTAGATGCAGCTGGTCCCTGCTTGATTTATTGGAACATATCGGAGAGTGCTACAGCCTAGATATATTCTAGCAGTACAGATGTAGGCTTACATGTACAGTACAGCGGGTCACTCCACAAAGCTACTAATATAAAGCATGTCATCGATCATTCGCCCCCCAAGAAATCGTCATCGAAAAATCAATCGTGGATGCATGCGTATCAATGAGACACTTTTGATTTTGGATGACAATACGCTTACGTATATACATTTACATCTACATTTTATTGAGTTGGTATAAATCGTTAATATCACACCAACTTGAATATAAAATATAACAATTTTTATATTCATTACCTAAAATTCTTACATTGATAATAAAATTACGAACAGAAATAGACCGAGAGAGTTTCAGTATACTTTGCCGTCCATTATTTGTTAGAAAAGATGGAAAAGCGAAAGCCTTATTTTTGAAAATTCATGGCATCCAAACGAAATCGGTGACAACCATCTTGTATCTTGGTTTTGTATCTCAAAAGCAATTTTTCTGACAATATTCTAAAAAGACATTTATTCAGCAATTTTTTTTTTCAAAATTGTACTACCTTGCCTCAATAGTGTGTAAAAAATAAATAAAACCCGTAAGTGCGTATGAATCAAATGAAGGTATATAACCTTGTATACTATGAAAGAGTGTATTTCATTTGATCATTGAGATATTTTACTGTAAAACACTTTTCAAAACTAAATAACTGATCAGAATTACGCGATAACTATTCCCTTATCATATATACGCTGCCCGCAAGTGACAACATAACACCACTGGTCAATAATTATCCAGTCTCGCAATACAGCTGTGTGTTCTCTACAGCGGTCGATATCATGACAGATAAGGGGCAATAAACAATATAGGTTGCGTCTAACTTAGGCACATATGAAACCCGTAAATATTGACTCACAGTTTAAACAGCAACGCTGACTCACAGTATTGAATTAAATTAACTAGTATAATGTTTTGTTCGATAAATGCTTTAGACATTAATATATATACTTTACATTAATGGGATTAAATGCTTTAGAGATTTAAGAAGTCATCGGAATAAAAACGGTATTAATTTATATATGAAGAAGGAGTTTCGATTGTAATAACGGAGAGCTTGAGAACTTGCTCTAATAACTGAAAGCTCAGTAAACTAAGTTCTGTTTAATAAATTGTTTCTTAGTTTAAAACTTTGCAGTAAATGTAGCGCTAGCCAAGGAAATCGAATGTGATGTTGTTCCAATATAAACTACTACAGTTCTTACAGGTTATGATATATACTATTTTACTTGTTGTTAAGCAAATATGAAGGTTAATTTATATATGTCATTTCAAATCAACTGAACAAACTCCAGCAAATCTCAATGACATCATTCAAAGTAAAGCCGTAGATATGGAAGCCACGTATATACGATGAATACAACAATTGCTTCAGAGATATCAACCGTTGAACAAGCTTGCGATTCAAAGCTACCATCGAAAGCAAACTGAGCCCAAGACTTTCACATCTGCAAACATGGAAGAGAAAGTGGAAGATCTAGAAGCTTATAAGAAACGCGCTGCCATTCAAGAAATGGAAGAAATCCCACAAAGGATAGAAAGACAAGAAGCCCAACTGGTTCCTCCAAACACTCCACAGGAAGAGGACACTGATGAATACTGGGATCATTTCTCATCCATGTTCTTCCAACTTTTCCCAGAGATTGAAGTGCGGCCCAGATCCGAAGGGTTTTGCAAGAGTGTGGACGAACTGAAAGAGCTAGAGTGGCGACAGTCAAGACAACTATTACAGAAACATCCTAAAATGCACAAAGAACGATGCATAGATGAATGGAGTGGGTTTTGTTATGAGGATGAGATCGTCTTTGAAAATAAACAAAACTTGGCTGGGACAAATTTGAATGCAAATACAATGGAAGACAACCTCAATGCACAGCAGAAACTTATTTTACCTGTGAAGCCCAGGAATCCATTCATTGGAGACCAAATACAGCGACATAAGCCGCCCAACGTTTTTGAAAGATCTATTGAAGAACTACGAAGGATTCAGTGTCAGAAAAGTAAGATCTATGGGAAAGAACACCTGCCTTTTACTAATGATAATACTTGCAGTGTTTGGTTCGGCAAGTCGTCAACTG
>JAUJYZ010001169.1:0-135000 GCA_033675265.1 Actinostola sp. cb2023 | reverse complement strand
ATAAATTACTCATAACTTCGCAGGAATTTAATATTTCACCTTCAAACTCACAGACTAACTTTCTTGGAGCATTTACTATCATTGTGAACCATTTTGCTACTTTAAACATAATGTACAACTATTATGCTAATTAGCAGCGGCCATTTTTGCATAGGGTCTATTGGATACAAAGACACTTGACTATAGTTCTAACCTTTCGAGAAAGTAGTGATAGAGTGGATGACGAAGACAACAACATTTTCTTATAAAGTAACTTGACTATGATTTTAACATTTCGAGAAAGTGGTTATAGAGTGGATAATGGAGACAAAAAGGGCATTTTCTTATAAAGTCACTTGACTATGATTCTAACCTTTCGAGAAAGTGGTTATAGAGTGGATGACGGAGACAAAATGTTCTTAATAATAATAATAATAATAGTCTTTATTTAAAAGAGGGTGACAAACAAATAGCATATGCTAACAAACAAGTGGCCCTCTGAAGCTACAAAACTATATAAAACTATACAGTCATTTGCAAAAATTCTGGCCGCCACGATATATCAATATATCAATATATCGGGTGCATCACTAATACTATTAAATGAAGCAAAATTTACAAACAACAAACGTAAGACTAAAATAAAAATTATACTAAATATTTCTACCAACTTTGCTGGCGTTAACCCGCTTTAAGGGTAATTTTCGATTATTTAATTACCCATAATGCACCCGATATATTGATATTTCGTGGCGGCCAGAATTTTTGCAAATGACTGTATATCTTATAAAGTCACTTTTTCCAGGAATCTGTAATTTTGATGATATGAAACAGTTTATCCGAGAAATTCGAAGTTAAAATCTATGCAAAGTAGGATGACTTTGTACCTAGGCTCGATTTCCAGCCGAATTGGGGGTCCGCGAGGATTTCGAGGTTTTGGCGGACCCCTAAAACGGCTGGAAATCGAGCCTACATTGCACCTGATGTACAGAGCTAGATAACTGCTATGGTATGATTTTATTGTATTTTCCTCATCAATTGTTAAATAATTCGATAAGGATAATTGACTCACTCCTATCACCGTAGTAAAAAGTTTGGCTACTCTCTTCTTCCCCCCATGTGCAAAACATTCACTCTCCGACCCCCTCTCAAAAAGGTCAACTACTTACTCTCCCCCCCTCTCATAGTAACTTCTTTGTGCAAGTCTTTGAGGTCCTTAGCGTTAATTCCAGTGTAGAAGGCAACTTTGCTGACTATCGCTACTTGGATCGTCCTCTTATCACGGGAACTGTTCTTGATAAACAGCTCACATTGAAAGTCTTCTCCAATCATGGTTATCATGGTGTGTTCACCAGTCCTGATCTCAAACGATACATCGTTAGATGATGGTTTGGAGTAGATGTGCCTGTCTTTGCGAGAGCTGTATTTGTATGCAAGTTCAACCGCTTTGCGCTCTTCAGCACTACCTATGAATCAAAACACATTTATAGTATAAATACTACACATATATAGATCAAGCAAGAACGACAAAGCTTTGCATACACCGATTTCGAACATGGCGAATAATTTGAATAACCATTGTTGCGGACTGACCAGCCTCTCATACAGTTGAGAACGCTTTTGTGATCCCATATGAACACGAGGCCAGTCAGTCAAAGAACTGAATGGTTATTCAAATTGGTCGCCATGTTCGGAATCGGTGTATTAGCCTTTCAGACTTCTCTTTCTGTGCAGGTTTTGAAGATAAGTTAAGAAGACAGAAACAACAACAACACTAGCTGCTACTGCTACTGCTACTGCTACTGCTACTGCTACTGCTACTGCTACTGCTACTGCTACTGCTACTGCTACTGCTACTGCTACTGCTACTGCTACTGCTACTGCTACTGCTACTGCTACTGCTACTGCTACTGCTACTGCTACTGCTACTGCTACTGCTACTGCTACTGCTACTGCTACTGCTACTGCTACTGCTACTGCTACTGCTACTGCTACTGCTATATTAAGAGAATCATGCAACACGGGAACTGGAACGAAAAATATATCCATCCAGCAAACATATTCACGCCCAGACACTTGTTAAACTCAGAGACAAAGTCGCACAGACGAAATAGAGACAGCACTAATTACTGTCCGAGAAAGAAGCGGTCGCCCAGTTAACCAAAAATATATACATACCTTCGTCAAACTTATAGTTCTTAGTGATGTCGTCACGTTCGTTGCTTCCCACAGCTTTAGTGCTGATGAATTTACCGACACTTTTCTTGTCAATATACGTGACCGACATTTCTCCAGTAATGTCAACGGACCAGTAAACCTTGTCACCATTGACTTCTGCAAACACAAAACCTGTATCGTAGGGGAGGTAGACCTCTCCACTTTTGACGGCTTTGACGGGACATGGACCACAACGGAATACACCTAGTATGAACCAAATAACAACGGAGAATGAAGACCCGAATTCTCAGTTCTTCTGATTGACAAAATGGCCGCCGTAGGACTGAATCATTGATATAATTTATAACAAGAAACCAGAGGCATTGGCACAATGAAATATTTAAACTTTTGAGACAACAAAGTTAGATTAATTGAATTTTCATCATCGATGGCTAAATTATCAAAATTACCGTCACTTGTCTCTTGAGGTGTGGGATCATGTGCCTGCCATCCACCATAACCAGGAGGAAGATCTGGTCGAGCAAAGTACGACTCGTTCCAAACGTGGAAATTCCTAAGAAAAAAGAAAAATGTAGAACAGTTAACGATGGCATGTAATCGTTAAATGAAAAAAGGATCGGCATTCGTTTGTTTTCCAAGGCACACTCCTTATTAGGTAATTATATTCCATATATGGCCCTAGGCGTCTTGACCGCTCGTCAATCCACTGGAGAAAACGCGCGCTCTTCAAACATTGGAAATTAATCGCAATGACTTTGGAAATGTCCAAAGCTTTGGGAACTGAAAATTACCAACGAAAGGTTCTGGACATTTCCAAAGAATTTCCAAGGTTCTGGACATTTCCAAAGAATTTCCAAGGTTCTGGACATTTCCAAAGAATTTCCAAGGTTCTGGACATTTCCAAAGAATTTCCAAGGTCAGTTCTGGACATTTGCAAATAATTTCCAAGGTTTTGGACATTTTCAAAGAATTTACAAGGTTCTGGACATTTGCAAAGAATTTCCAAGGTTCTGGACATTTCCAAAGAATTTCCAAGGCTTTGGACATTTCCAAAGAATTTCCAAGGTTTTGGACATTTCCTAAGAATTTCTAAGTTTCGAAGAGCGCGCGTTTTTTTGAAGTGATCTCGTCTAGAGTGTGCAGTAATTTTAAAACACGACAATACATGACTATAGCTTACCAAACGGAGTCGTTCAGTTCATCCATTGGTTTGCCTTCAAAGTCAAAATGATAATCAATCGTCATACTGTGGTCTGAGTCGTGGGCCGACTGAAAGTTGGTTACACTGCGGGTAGGTATCCCAATCGCACGCAGAACTAAAGCAAACAAACAGAGAAAATAATGGGTCTCGTGAACACATACGCAGTAATGACAAACAAAGTCAACAAGTATTTTATAAAAGCAGATTTCCTATGACTGTGGAAATCTTACGGCCTCGACGTACAATGATTGCCGTAAATGTAAATGTAAATTATTGTTTAACGTGTAAACATTAAACGTGTTTATAGCATGCAGTAATGCTAGTTGGGACACGTCTCTCACACTCACTTCTTCACGTCTCTCTCATTCTCTATTCTCTATTCTCTATTCTCTATTCTCTCTTCTCTATTCTCTATTCTCTCCTCTCTCTATTCTCTATTCTCTCTATTCTCTATTCTCTCTATTCTCTATTCTCTCTCTATTCTCTATTCTCTATTCTCTATTCTCTATTCTCTCTCTATTCTCTCTCTATTCTCTCTATTCTCTATTCTCCACTCTCTATTCTCTCTATTCTCTCCATTCTCTCTATTCTCTATTCTCTATTCTCTACTCTCCACTCTCTCTACTCTCTCTACTCTCTATTCTCTCTCTATTCTCTCTCTATTCTATTCTCTACTCTCTATTCTCTATTCTCTCTATTCTCTCTCCTCTCTCTATTCTCTATCTCTATTCTCTATTCTCTCCACTATTCTCTATTCTCTATTCTCTCCTCTATTCTCTATTCTCTATTCTCTCTCTACTCTATTCTCTATTCTCTCTATTCTCTACTCTCTATTCTCTATTCTCTATTCTCTATTCTCTATTCTCTCTCCACTCTATTCTCTATTCTCTCTATTCTCTATTCTCTCTCTCTATTCTCTATTCTCTATTCCTCTCTCTCTATTCTCTATTCTCTACTCTATTCTCTATTCTCTATTCTCTCTCTATTCTCTATTCTCTATTCTCTATTCTCTATTCTCTATTCTCTATTCTCTATTCTCTATTCTCCACTCTCTCTATTCTCTTCTCTATTCTCTATTCTCTATTCTCTATTCTCTCACTCTCCTCTATTCTCTCTATTCTCTCTCTATTCTCTATTCTATTCTCTATTCTCTATTCTCTCTATTCTCTATTCTCTATTCTCTCTCTATTCTCTCCATTCTCTCTATTCTCCTCTATTCTCTATTCTCTATTCTCTACTCTCTACTCTCTCTATTCTCTATTCTCTATTCTCTATTCTCTATTCTCTACTCTCTCTATTCTCTCTCTCTCTATTCTCTATTCTCTATTCTCTCCTCTATTCTCTCTATTCTCTATTCTCTCTCTATTCTCTATTCTCTATTCTCTCTCTCTATTCTCTATTCTCTATTCTCTATTCTCTACTCTCTCTATTCTCTATTCTCTCTATTCTCTATTCTCTATTCTCTATTCTCTATTCTCTCTATTCTCCTATTCTCTATTCTCTATTCTCTATTCTCTATTCTCTATTCTCTATTCTCTATTCTCTATTCTCTATCTCTCTCTCTATTCTCTATTCTCTATTCTCCACTCTCTATTCTCTATTCTCTACTCTCCTCTCTCTATTCTCTCCTCTATTCTCTATTCTCTCTCTATTCTCTATTCTCTATTCTCTATTCTCTCCACTCTCCACTCTATTCTCTATTCTCTATCTATTCTCTATTCTCTCTCTCTCTCTCTCTATTCTCTATTCTCCTCTATTCTCTCTCTATTCTCTATTCTCTATTCTCTCTATTCTCTATTCTCTATTCTCTATTCTCTTCTCTATTCTCCATTCTCCTCTATTCTCCTATTCTCTATTCTCTATTCTCATTCTCTATTCTCTATTCTCTATTCTCTATTCTCTCTCTATCTCTATTCTCCATTCTCTCTATTCTCTCATTCTCCATTCTCTCATTCTCTATTCTCTATTCTCTCCTCTATTCTCTTCTCTATTCTCCTATTCTCCATTCTCTCTATTCTCTATTCTCTATTCTCTATTCTCTATTCTCTTCTCTATTCTCTCTATTCTCTATTCTCCTCTATTCTCTCTATTCTCTATTCTCTATTCTCTATTCTCTATTCTCTATTCTCTATTCTCCATTCTCTATTCTCTATTCTCTATTCTCTATTCTCTATTCTCTATTCTCTATTCTCTATTCTCTATTCTCTATTCTCTATTCTCTATTCTCTCTATTCTCTATTCTATTCTCTATTCTCTCTATTCTCTATTCTCTATTCTCTATTCTCTATTTCTATTCTCTGCACCCAACACTCATCTCACTAGTCACTATTTATTTTAATTTTAACGGAGGGTGGAAAACCAGAGTACCTGGAGGAAACCCCTATAGAAGCAAGGTAGAGAACAAATTGGCTGACTCAGGTCACATGAAGCGCCCAATTCGCGAATTGAACCAGGCACTACAGCGGTAAGAGGTGACCGCTCTCACCATGACCACTCAGGCACCATTGCTCTCCATGCCCGCGATGTTTTAGGATTTCAAACGAATCCGTGCATGACCATGTGCCGTGTGACGTAGCTTTTCACATTGATACATATTCTGGTCTATTCTTATTCTTGACATGTACATGTGAATTTATTGACATACAATTTGATAATGAAAGCGAAAACGAGTACACGGTACATGCTTTCGTTGTTTCACTTCACGATTCTTCATTGGAAGCGGCAGTTAGGGAGTATACAGCATATCGCAAGAGCAAAGAAATGTTTGTCATTGTGATTGTTCCAAAAACCATGTCCATCGATCCGAAAGTTTTAGGAAATAAAGTATAAAAGATAAACCGAAAAGGTGCATCTTGTACCCAAAATATAGGTCACAAAGAGCGATGAGGCCTAAAGTTTAAAGCTGACCTATATTTTGGGTACAAGATGCACCTTTTCGGTTTATCTTTTATACTTTATTGTGATTGTTTCCAGAGTAATGTCTACAAGCAGCCATCAGAACTGACTTACGCGTTGTTACCAAACCAGAGAACACCCAACATTGGCCATATCTGACCACTTGATGTAGTTGGTCGAACTTCTTTAGAATTGCAACACTGCCGACCCACTCTGTAGGCTTGGTGCAGTTCTGAGGATATTCTTGGCTCCAACGGCCGTACAGCACTCCACCATCACGGTCGTTGTAGTTCGACTGTTAAAACAATAAAAAATAATTCTGAGAAATAACTCTTGCTCTTTAGTGGTGTCCTACATTTGAGAATGAGAATAATTGATAGTGAAAACAGAGCGGGAAAACCTTTAATAGCCTCTTCTAATAAGGACACCTATAGGTCGTTAAGCTCAATATTTTGCATAGAAGCCCTTTTATGCTCAAATAACAAAATATCAAATGCCACCAAAATTCGGTGAATGTGTCTCAGAGATATAAGGCCTTGTACTTTGGGAGAGCTGACACTTTGATCAGCAGAAAAATCATCGTCTTCGTTTTGAGTAATGGCAGCACAAATGTATCAATTGCAGTTTTTGATGTATCATTGCCAGTTAAAGTGCTACTTGGACGAAAATCGATCGAAATTTAATTTAGCTGAAACTTCACTGAAATAATCTCAAAGAGCCATACAATTACTGGTTAATGTGTTTTCTCAAAATTCCTATGGGAAGTATTACATTTTTATGAATCGTTAGAAGTGTCAGTGAGGTCATCTACTCAACCCTAACAATCAACACAGCTTCGCTCCATACATTTCTTTGTGTTTAGTTTCTTGAATTATTTTATTTCTATGAAGCTAAAACTTTGGGTGAAGGAGTTTTCTTACATTATTTGTGCTTAGGATTGATTGTCTGACCAGTTGTCTTCAATGCGGAGCTGTTATCTGAACAAAACATTGAGATATTTTGACTCACAAAATACAAAGAAAATGTATGGAGCTGAATGTTGGGTTGAGTAGATGACGTCACTGACACCTCTAAAGATTCATAAAAATATAGTACTTCCCTCTGGAATATCGAAAAAAGATTTTAACTAGTTATTATTAGACCCTTGAAGAATTATTCAATGAAGTTTCAGCTAAATTAAATTTCGATCGATTTTCGTCCAAGTAGCACTTTAATGAAAGCTGTATGAAAACAGCAGCTTTGCAGTTTCTTTGTACTTTAATGTCGATATGAATAGTCCAATGTTTCTTACCATTCGGGATATGACGCGGTACATCGACGTTGGGTTTCCCCTGGCAGATGTCGATAGTGAATAGTCCAATGTTTCTTACCATTCGGGATATGACGCGGCACATCGACGTTGGGTTTCCCCTGGCAGATGTCGATAGTGAATAGTCCCAATGTTTCTTACCATTTGGGATATGACGCGGCACATCGACGTTGGGTTTCCCCTGGCAGATGTCGATAGTGAATAGTCCAATGTTTCTTACCATTTGGGATATGACGCGGTACATCGACGTTGGGATGTTTCGGTAGGCCTGGCAGATGTCGATAGTGAATAGTCCAATGTTTCTTACCATTCGGGATATGACGCGGCACATCGACGTTGGGTTTCCCCTGGCAGATGTCGATAGTGAATAGTCCAATGTTTCTTACCATTCGGGATATGACGCGGTACATCGACGTTGGGTTTCCCCTGGCAGATGTCGATAGTGAATAGTCCAATGTTTCTTACCATTCGGGATATGACGCGGCACATCGACGTTGGGTTTCCCCTGGCAGATGTCGATAGTGAATAGTCCAATGTTTCTTACCATTTGGGATATGACGCGGTACATCGACGTTGGGTTTCCCCTGGCAGATGTCGATAGTGAATAGTCCAATGTTTCTTACCATTCGGGCACCATTAGATATGACGCGGCACATCGACGTTGGGTTTCCCCTGGCAGATGTCGATAGTGAATAGTCCAATGTTTCTTACCATTCGGGATATGACGCGGCACATCGACGTTGGGTTTCCCCTGGCAGATGTTCCAAGGTTTGATAGCTCCATCAATCTCGCGAATACAGTAAGAGCGACGGCCTCAAACTATATAGAAAGAATGCGAATACCGAGTTAATTTGCATATGAACAAGATTGACAAGCAAACAATTTAATGAACAACCCACAGGCCAATTGTTCGTTTTCACGTGACATCATGGCGGCCATGTTGTATTCCGATAACAGAGCGTTCCTCATTAGCTTCTCTTGTTTGTACCACCAACATGGTTGCACGTGGCGTCATGGCGGCCATGTTGGTTCCCGATAACAAAGTATTCCTCATTAGCTTCTCTTGTTTGTACCACCAACATGGTTGCACGTGACGTCATGGCGGCCATGTTGGTTCCCGATAACAAAGCATTCCTCATTAGCTTCTCTTGTTTGTGCCACCAACATGGTTGCACGTGACGTCATGGCGGCCATGTTGGTGGCCGATAACAAAGCATTGCTCATTAGCTTCTCTTGTTTGTACCACCAACATGGTTACACGTGACGTCATGGCGGCCATGTTGGTTCCCGATAACAAAGCATTCCTCATTAGCTTCTCTTGTTTTTACCACCAACATGGCCGCTACATCTTTGTACTTTACATCTTCAGGGAATGATTGCAAACCAGCAATAGACAGAAGACAAAAAGTGCTATTAAAACTCTAAGACATACTGCAAATGGGAACCCATTTAACCGCTATATATATAATAAACTATTAATTATTATTATTATTATTATATATATTTAGCCATATCACTAGCCACGCAAGAAAAAAAGGGAAATGCACCAGGCCACTTCCGGTGATGTCATTACGCGCAAGTGAATAAAGATCAACAAAGGTTTGACGTTTGCTGCCACGTCTGAGTCGATATTCTACCAAACCTAGTCTTTAAGCGGAGGAACGGCGCGATGTTTGCCGTAGGCCTTACTTGTCCAAAGTTCCAAGGAATCGAGATCATTTTCTTTATAGATCCAATCCAAATGCGCCCGTGATCATTGAGTACGTACTCCTTGCGGTGTGCGTCATTTTCTATATATACAGCATCATCTGTAGAAAAAATGTTATATATTGACGTCGATGTATAACAACTGAAGAAACAACGGTTTAAAGTAGCCAAGCTATAACACCTTTTAGCATAAACCTACAAATTTTAATTAAATTAAATTAATTAATTTAAAATTAATTAATTAATTAATTAATTATTTTTAAAATTAATTAATTTAATTTTAAAAACGTTTCGATTACTCAATTAAACATTTCGAAGTTGCTTTGCGGGGCATCGTGGGACTGTTTTATGGGACGCTTCATTCTCAATACGACAAGTTTGAATAGTGATATATCAAAGTTTGCAGTAAGTGAGTTTGGCAGACAACAATGTTTCCCAGCCGTTTCTCAAAGTTTTTTTATGCTAAATAGACTACAATATATGGCGTGCCTTAAAACAGCCCCACAATTCCTTGAGAACATCAACGCGAATCATACAAAATACATAGTTTTGAATGAATGAAAACCTTTATTTAAAATTCAGGGTAGCTCTGTCAGCAATAAAAAAAGTCGCTGTTTTCTTCGTGTTGTTGGGGTAAAGTTGCTGCAATTCTTTTCTTTTCGAGAAACTTCATGGAAGAAGTGAACGGAGAGGAAATATTATAGCTTGTAAAGTATAGATATTTAAAGTTAAAGTGCTACTACAATGATATATTTTCTTTTGAAATCTAATTAGCATATCACGATTTCAATCCTTTATAACTCGCAAATGCGAAGCTCAAATCACAAAATACTGAACCATCCCACTTTATAACATAGCATTGATATAACGCGCGCTCTGATTGGCTAATTAGCGTGCGCGAGCGTGCATCCATAACTCAATGGACGCACGCTCACGTCATCGCCATAGCGCGCGCTCTGAAATCAATTGGAAAATAAAATTGTTTTATTTGAATTTGCAGTAACTATGTTATAAAAGGAATGGTCAACGCTTCAGCTGTGCGTCCATCGAGTTATGGATGCACTTGGTCGGCTGCTAAGCACTCAAGAAGCTAGAGTCGCACTCGGCTACGCCTCGTGCGAAGCTTACGCTTCTCTCGTGCTTAGCAGCCTCCCGCGTGCATCCATAACTCGATGGACGCACGCTGAGCATTGACCATTCCTTCAATTCACTTCATATGTAATCGACTTTTCAAAATTAAAAAACTCCGTCGTAGTTTCGTCGTAGTAGCACTTTTAAAAATGTGTAGTGTTTAACACTATTAATAGTTTTTTTTAATAGAGTACCTTTTCATAGTATATAATAGTATATCTAAGGCACATAGTTCATAGTTAGTTCTTAGTACTTTATTCTTAACTTCGTTATTTTTTAAATTATATTATTATATACTGCACGTTCGTATTTTGAACGAGCTTCGCGCTCCTGAACGACACGTGTCGAAATATAAGCTATTTTATTTTATTGTATTGTTCCTTATTTTGGAGGGCCACCCCGTTTGCAGTGTTCAACTGCTGTGTGTTAGAGTGATTCCAATAAACCTGGGCATTACTAACTACACCAATACACACTATTAGACACTCACTCTTTTGTTTTCTTTTGTTCCTTTGCATCTAATAAACACTGACAGCTAATTAGTAGTGCCCAGGTTTATTGGAATCACTCTAACCTCTCAGTGAAAATAAAGTCATAGCTTGAACTATTTTTATTTACCCGTTCTTTCCTCCATGCTTACCTTTAACCCAAGCATTGAACAAGATATAGATCTTCTCTGGACGCTTCTGTCTGAAGCTCATCTCTTCCTCGCTGTGGGGTTTCTTGGTTTTGGTCTCCACATAGACAGAATACTCGCCCACAAAGGCATCAGCGGGGGACATGACTCTCAGAGAGACAGTGGCTCCACTAGTACTACCAATGCGCATGCCCCATGATGACGTAGATAGTTGCTTGGTTTCTTTGACACGAATCAAAGAGTTCTTGCTTTGTTGTGGACGAGATCCTAAGCAAATAATCACAGTTTACATAAGCTTTAATTACAAGGATTGTTCTTATGACACTAAAGGTTTTCCTGAGAACTTTTGTATCATTTAATAGTCGCATATTAGATTTTCTAGATAGATTTTCTTCCAGAAAATATTGAAATATTTACTACGAAAATTCAATGTCACCTGTAATGAACTGTAGAATGAGTCGATCTCGTTTAGGGTCAAGGGGTCGGTCAAAGGTCACCGATAACTCGAATTCTTGTCCTCTTCTGACTATCAAGTTATTCAGTTCGTAATCACAGGTGTGGTGAGCTTCTCGGTTCTTCTCTGTATGGAAATCCACGCTGGTGGCATGCAGCTGTGAATCTGCAACAAAAACATGGCGCTGTTCACATGAAGCAAAATAAAGTTTATGTACACAGCTATTTCAATAAAGGTTGGTGACGGTTTTGTTGCATGTTGCATGTTCAGTTGCATCTTGCATACCAAGCCCGAAATGTATTGTGGATCATATATAAATAATGTCAGCATGCACATACAGAAGAAAATATGCCGGCTCCATATTGCGAAGGCAAAGTTTGGGAAAATTCCCAGAGTCCATATTGTTGTGACCTTTCGCTGATTCCATTCACATCGCCCATAGTGCATTTCGGGCTTGGTATACAAGATGCAACATGCAACAAAACCTTCACCAACCTTTTTTGAAATAGCTGTATACGTATGTATGTGTCAGGGCAGTAGCATGTCTGCAGCCCCTCAAGTGACCAACAATTCGGCCACAAGATCAATGTTCTGTCAGTTTAAACTTCCTGGAAACTACTCTGAGAAGGCAGGAAATGCTATTTCAGAGACCCTATACCTAAAAAATATTTGGGGCAGGGGAGCATGCCCCCGGACCTCCCTAGGAGCTCGCGCCTTTGACTGTCGTCAGATTGTGCCCCCAATCAGTTCTCCTTGCTACGGAATTTGTCACGGCGTTTGAACAAGTTTGGCTATTTTTAGAACACGAAATTGCTGCAAATAAAACGAGTTGCAACAAATAAAACGAGTTGCTGCAAATAAAACGAGTTGCTACAAATAAAACGAGTTGCTACAAATAAAACGAGTTGCCAAAAATAAAACCGGAAGTGCACAGTGATTGGTCAATTTCGAGAAATCGTGTTCTAAAAATAGCTAAACTTGTTCAAACGCCGTGACATAGACGCCGTGACAATATGAAGCATGCATGGATGCTCCTACTGATGGGCACCTGATCGAAGTCAATTTACACAAGTCACATAACGAGTCACGCTGCGATGTCTACATTTACTAGTTCGGGTAAATCTGTCCAAGGTTTAAGTACTATTCTCTGAAATAGTTCCCTATGTCAGTTCTTTGGCTAAAATCTACGGCTACGCCACGGCGTGCGCCACTCTTTCGCGCTTGTTAAGATATATTTATATTTTCTCTCGTGCATCTTTAACGCAATGGGCGCATGCCGGGACGCTCGTTGACTAAATATTGATAAGTATCCCGAGTGAACGCTGGTTATTTGTCTATTTTTGTATTTGAATATTTTAAAAATGTGTTTTCGTTGTTTGTTCTACTTTCTGACTGGGAAAAAGTATGTGGTTTCATTCGCTGGTGCCTTTTGCTAAAGTGAGACGAACTTCGCGAACACCTCTTCATTAATTCTGGACAGTTGTTTTGGTCGTAGCAAAATCTACGTAAAGTGTGTTAGAATGCAGACGCCATACTCGTGAAACAGAACCAAAACGTTTGAGTCTAGTTGCTTCCATTTCGATAAAAATAGCAGCTATAGTTCAACCAGTCCATCGTCAAACCTGTATGTGGTATCGGTGGAATGTTTGTCAATTTGCAAAAGTTGAGAGAGAGACTTTGTCGAAATGTGCCACAGTCACCAGTGCAAACCGACTAAAACCCTTTTTTACTGTTTAAAAACAGTGCCAATGAAACAATAGAAAACTAAAGACACGATTGCACTATTTAGTGCTATTTAAAGTTAGCACTATTTCACGGTTTTAGTATTTGCACTCAGGGGCGGATCCAGGTTTTTGTCAAACAGGGGGTTGTGTTGCGGCCGTTGTGTTGTGTGAGCGGCAAAGCCGCGAAGTACTAGGGGGGTGTGGGGGCATGCCCCCCCAGAAAATTTTGAAATCTACAAGCTCTAAAATGCAATTTTTAGAGATCTGGAGTTGTTTTATTAACACAACAAAACTCAATTTTCAGTAAAATTTTGAGTTTATTGGACATCCAACAAAAATGCTTGGAAGTCTTCCGTTGGGTGAGCTTAAAAGTATGAAGGCTTCACATACGTTTTTGACGCTAAAAACGGCAGGTTCTTTCTGCTATCAGTCAAACCGGCCTCGAAGTCGAACGGTCGTGTAAACAGTATGAATGAATTATATTATTTTTACGAGGGAGAGAGCTGAAAGTGCAAGAGAGAACTATGGACAGACATATCTATACAAGCGGTATTAAAAAAATATCCATAGGGGGGGTTGCAACCCCCAGAACCCTCCCCCTGGATCCGCCCCTGGCACTCTACAAACCAAGTTTTTATTAGTATTTGATCTTTTATTTCGATTCGGTCGAGTGATGTTTTCCTAGTTGTTCAGCGACTGATTTGTTGTACGTGACAGGTCTTAAATCATTAAAATTATAAAATAAATTATAAATAAAATGGTTCACAAGCATGCATTGTGGAAAGACAATTGGCCATGATCCTTTAAGATAAAGACGGTGATGTAACGAGATTAAGTAATAAAAGTAAAACAATAACGATGATGTAAACTCACATGTTATTCATGCTTCTTCAATAAGGGAATATAATCATGCAAAAAAATCTGACGAATATGAGTTTTCAATTAAGAACTCTCTCTTCAAAAAACCAAACGGCTTTAATTCTAACTGATATCATAATGGAATACAGACATCATACTTGTGATATAGTCACAAAATTTGTGAGGATTTAATAGCATCAAAATATAAAATAAATACGTACAAAGCAGTGTGTAAAGAAACAAAAGGTTTGTTGATGTTCTTGTTGAACGATAGCTGCTAGTTCTTATCTAAATACAAGGAATAGGCCAATCCAAGGTTGATTCCGCCATCTTGTAGGGGGTTCAAACACGGCTCAGAATTTCTAGTCAAAACATGATCACTTTGAGCTGTTATAACTCCGTTCGATCTTTTCGGCTTTTCAAAACTCTATTTATTTTAAAAGGTATATACTCTGTGATTGCTGTCTACTATAAATATGGTGGCAAAGGGACTGAAGGACACAGCTGCAGTAAATCAGGTTTTTATGTTCAATTAAAAACATACGTACGAGAATATGCTAATTAGTTTAAAACTGATAAGAACTACGGGCAGATTTGAAATAGCTGTAAAAATAGTTTAAATGCTCTTTGTAGTCTCATTTTCAGTCACAACAATAGTTTAGCTAATATTAATCTAAAGCAACTTTCAAATCGAAAATCCAACAAAGTCGATTGGAGTTATTAGACCTCAAAGTGATCATGTTTTGACTGAAATTAGCCGTGTTTGCACCCCCTACAAAATGGCGGAATTAACCTTGGATTGGTTTATTAGACTAAAACGTTTTGGTTTTGTTTCGCCGGTCTTTGAAAGTCGTCCAGGTTCATCGCCGGTTCTCGTGCTTAGTTATTGGTCTATTGTAGTGATACATGGTCGATTGCACTGGAAACCTTACACTGAGGAACGGGTCACAATAGTGCATGCATGCCACTTCTTTCAATGACCAAAAATCAACGTTATCATACTATATCATTATTATTACGATTATTATTGTTTGTTAACCCAGAAAGAAGACCCAGTGGAAGATTAGCTATGCTAAACTGGTGCATTTTCTAAATGTTTTTATATTTACCTTCTCAAAATAAAGTTCATTCATATCATAAAATATCATACTCTGAATATGTTTCTCAAGTCGGAACTCTTTTATTGTAAAGCAGTCAATTCAGGGCAAATTTTAATATAGAATCATGCGAATTCAAACATTTAAAAAAGCAGTTGGCTTGTAATTTGGTTTTTCGCTTCTGTCCGATCAACATAAAAAAACTGATCTGAAAACTTAAAAATAAAAGTCAGAAGACCCACCGAATGGAAACCAAATATGATTTTGAGCTAAATTATGGATCATTTGATCGAATAATGTATTTAGGTAGTTTGAATTTGTTTGAGTTTTGAATTTGATTGACAGAAGCGAAAAACCAAGTTCCAGCCGACTGTTTGAATATCTGAGTTCGCATAATATTGAGAACCGCAGTAATATTATCGTTTTCTATAAAGGTTGAAAACTAGGATAACAATGGAACCATACAGTGTCAGAGGGCCTTAAAAAACATGATCTCGGCCGTCGATGGCATCACGGAGCAAAAGTCTATTTTTAACGACCCCGCGTAAAGTAATGCGAAATCGCTCGACTCTTTCCATTGGCCATGTTATTTTTTATTTTTTATTTTTTATTCTTTCCAAAATGCCAAATCTAGCCAATGCCTATGTTAGCGTTTTTTCGAGTACTATTTCTATTCGCCTCTTTATAAAATTAAGTTTTCTTGTAATTGTTTAAACATCGTTCGTGAGTCTAATCTATCGATTGATTGTTCACATTGTGGAAGGACAATTGGCCATGATCCTTTGAGATAAAGACGGTGATGTAACGAGATTAAGTAACACAAGTAAAACAATAACGGTGATGTAACCGGACATGTTGTTTTTCAACTTTTTTCTAATCCGTGTGGCTTCAGCTTTAAATACTCGTAAAACGGAGCACTGATGGAGAGGGGGGAGTAAAGTGCGCACCTTCGTCCTCAAGTTTATCAGTAACTCTTGAAGTTGCCGACGTTAAATTAAGTTATTTTACTTTACTTTATATAACCAACTTTCCACTGTACTTGAGCATATAGATTGATTTTCATAAACATTATAGTCTAATACACATTAGTCACTCAATTCCATTGAGATTTTTGATGGAATGCGCTTAAAAGTTAAATATTATTATTATTATTATTTTGTGATTTCATGACACTAACTAATAGTTTCTGCTTCACGGGTTTAAGAAAACCAATCTATTATTCAGATTTTTTCAGATTCAGTTTCATTTGGAATTAAGTTTGTATTACAAAGATGATATTCCATTGACCTGCAAATGTTACATCACCTAATTGTTTTACTTGTGTTTTGCGGCATCGTATACTTAATCTCGTTACATCACCGTCTTTATCCATGTACAAAGCATATTTTGAACCAATTAGCACGTATTAACAGCTTTAACTATATAAAATCATTATTTCATGTGATTTTTAACATTGGTGACTCTACACTTCAACCAAGAAGGTTCAGTCATCATGATCAAAGCGACATTACTTTGCAGTCTATTGGTGGTGGTAGTTGTAGTGGTCGCTGAAAACATCGGCAAAACTCAGGAAGATGCGAAGGAAAGTCTGCTTGGCAATGATAGTGAGAACCAAGTTGAAGGTAAAAGTTGAAATCCTCTAATATTCTGTCTAGATGTTTGTATGTTAAGAATGACACACCCATGTCATGCAGCGAAACTTTGCCTCGAATTCAAAATACTTTTACGTGAGGTATAGCACCCAAAGTGAAGACATCTTTCGGCGACAGAAGAACCCATAAACATAGTAGACATACACGTTTTTAATGTCTTTTTTTTATAGTGAATTTTAAAGAATTTATTTCAATAAGTTACATAGTGAACCGAACAACATAACAGCAGCTAAAAGTTCTTTGTTTTTATTTTCTCAAAGTTATCGACAGTACCAAAAGAAGATGGTATCAATACAGCCACATCGGTTGCTTTAGAGATAAACACAAACGTGCACTCGCCGTCTACCTACGAACATTCCGTAGACGTGATGCCGTGAGAAACTGTGCTAAGCTTGCTTGGAGCCGAGGCTACAAGGTCTTCTCAGTTCAATATGGAGGACAGTGCTTCAGTGGTCCAGTGGCTTACAAGACGTACTACCGATATGGGCGTGCACGAAACTGCCGAGGTTATGTTGGAGGAACGTGGGCCAATGATGTGTTTTTCTTCAACGGTAAGCTAGCGCCACTCGGAAATCCGCACCTCCAATGTCACTATAGTCAGACATCATTTGGACAAATTTAGTTTCATTCAGCATTTTATTCTTCAGTTAGAACATAATTGTACATTTATATTACCTAAGCCCTAAATTATCAAGGTCTTAGAGGGCATAAATCACTCACAATTTCTATGTAGATTCTAAGAAAACCATTTGTCAGGAAAACAGAGGGCCGAGGGAATTTTAGGATATTTATGCCCGCAAGTGACGTCAATATAACATGCGTGCTAATGATGTTTTATGCAAATTAGCTGAATTTGCCGCAGGTTGACGTGACGTCATATTTCTGCGTCAAAATGCAAATTAGCTGCTTCAAAATTAAAACAAGATGGCCAAAGGTGAAGTTGAGTTGAGTCACCATATCAAACTTATGTCCTGCATCATTGAACATTTGCTCCTGTTGGGATCCAGTATCACGTGGACAACGTTTTTGTTAATGCCCTTGAACAAAATGATTGAATTACAAAGGTACTTTGTTTACTAAAGCATATTTGAGGCCCGATTAATCCAGCAATTTATTCTGTGGCCGCTAAACAAAGCAGACTAGTTTATCATTTCTCAATTGATCTTTTTCCTTTGACAATGTGTAAATTAGGTAGCTAAAATATAAAAGAGGATGGTAAGCTGCATATCGGTTTCCTCAACAGGGGAAAATATATCACAAATTCGAACTTACTTATTGATCTTGTGTGTAAATATTGAAAATTGCCTTCAAAAACGTCCTTTCCAAGCCATAATTTATTTTCGAATTCGCGTAGCTACTACATACAGAGCACCAACTCAGAGCACCAATATGATGTTCACGATTACCAAACAAAGAGTTTTAGATTTAAATTTGCCGCAGTTTAATTTTATCCAATATACATGTATTTTATATCAAAACGCGAGTAACAATACAGAGCATTATAATCTGGCGGTAGGTTTTTGATCGACACAATTCCCAAGGAATTCAGAGGTTTTTGTGTGTAGCGTAAGTCACGTTCTCCTATATCTCTTCAGAGATTTCAGTTCGATCGATTTTGAAGAAACGGAAAATGCCGCGGTCAAATATATTTATTTGTGCTTGAATTGACAGCTAATTCATTCCTTACATATTCGTCTTTTATATTTTGCTGGTAGGTTTTTGGTTTTTATTTTAACAATGCAGTAAAAAGCAAAAATGTATCAAAATCATGATGTTTTTCGCCGTCAAGACTCGCCTCATCTGCATATGTGAAACAATGACCTTTTGTATAACATAAGTTTGATGAGTCTCGATATATTTAGACTTTCTTTTGAACTAAATATAACATTAATGTAATCTTTGAGGGCATAATGGTTTATTTAGAACTTTATGGGCCTAAATGAACCATTATGCCCGAAAAAAGATCACATTAATATCATTTATATTTCCTAAGCCCTAAATTATCAAGGATTTAGTTCAAAAGAAAGTCTAAATCTATGAGAAGTGACTCGCAATTCACCTTCGGCCATTTTGTTTTAATTTTGAAGCAGCTACCTTATTCGTACTTTATTTCACGAGGCTTTAAAGTTCGCGATTTTCCCGATTTCAAAAAAATCGCGAAATTAAAGCCTCGCGAAAAAAAAGGCTCGCGGACTTTAAACACGCGAAATATAATACCCAGAGAAAAAAATGCATATCGAAACCATTTAATCAACATGAACAATAAACGTTATTTAATACGAAATTGTTTTTTAAAACAACTTATTCAACAACATAATACTACCATTTGCAACTGAACAACCGTATAGCGTAAACGTTTTTGTCTGCTTTAGCTACAAGTTTATAACGTCTAGTTAGTCTAGTTGACTGTCATCTTGTTCCTGTTTGTGGTTTTTTAGAAAAAAATAATTGTTGTTGAAACCGCTTTCGCGAAATTTAATGCTCTTTTTTCATTTTCTCTTATCGAAATCGCGAAAATAAAGCCTCGCGAAATGCTGTCTTAACAAAATCGCGAAATAAAGAACGCGCGAAATTAAGTACGAATAAGGTAATTTGCATTTTGACGCAGAAATATGACGTCACGTCAACCTGCGGCAAATTCAGCTAATTTGCATAAAACATAATTCGCGAACATGTTATATTGACGTCGCTTGCGGGCATAAATATCCTATAATGCCCTCGGCACTCTGTTTTCCTGACTTTACAAATGGTTTTCTTAGAATCTACATAGAAATTGTGAGAGATTTATGCCGTCTAAATCCTTGATAATTTAGGGCTTAGGTAATATAAATGATATTAATGTGATCTTTTCTCGGGCATAATGGTTTCAGTTTAGGCCCATGAAGTTCATTTATGCCCTCGCTGCACTGGCGTATAAATATAACATTCATTGGGCCTAAATAAACCATTATGCCCTCAAAAGATCTCATTAATGTTATATTAATTGTCGTTATGTTTTACTTATGTAGCAAGGAGACTTCGATGCGGAGGAAGAATTTACTACCCCCACACCCACAAATGCTGTCACAACCGATATCTTCGAGGTAGACAGCAGTCATGTGGTGCAAACATCGGCAGATACAGCCACATCGGTTGCTTTAGAGATAAACACAAACGTGCACTCTCTGTCTACCTTGGATATCATAGACGTGATTCCGTGAAAACCTGTGCTAAGCTTGCTTGGAGCCGAGGCTACAAGGTCTTCTCAGTTCAATATGGAGGACAGTGCTTCAGTGGTCCAGTGGCTTACAAGACGTACTACCGATATGGGCGTGCACGAAACTGCCGGTCGCGTGTTGGAGGAACGTGGGCCAATGATGTGTTTTTCTTCAACGGTAAGCTAGCGCCACTCGGAAATCCGCACCTCCAATGTCACTATATTCAGATATTACTTTGAAGAAATTTGGTTACAATCAGCATTATATTTTATTCTTCCGTTAGAAGATATTTGTACATTAATTATGGTTATGTTTTACTTATGCAGCAAGGAGACTTCGATGCGGAGGAAGAATTTACTACCCCCACACCCACAAATGCTGTCACAACCGATATCTTCGAGGTAGGCACCAGTCATGTGGTGGAAACATCGGCAGATACAGCCACATCGGTTGCTTTAAAGATAAACACAAACGTGCACTCTCTGTCTACCTTGGATATCATAGACGTGATTCCGTGAAAACCTGTGCTAAGCTTGCTTGGAGCCGAGGCTACAAGGTCTTCTCAGTTCAATATGGAGGACAGTGCTTCAGTGGTCCAGTGGCTTACAAGACGTACTACCGATATGGGCGTGCACGAAACTGCCGGTCGGGTGTTGGAGGAACGTGGGCCAATGATGTGTTTTTCTTCAACGGTAAGCTAGCGCCGCTCGGAAATCCGCACTTCCAATGTCACTATATTCAGATATCACTTTGGAGAAATTTACTTACATTCAGCATTTTATTCTTCAGTTAGAACATAATTGTACATTAATTGTCGTTATGTTTTACTTATGCAGCAAGGAGACTTCGATGCGGAGGAAGAATTTACTACCCCCACACCCACAAATGCTGTCACAACCGATATCTTCGAGGTAGACACCAGTCATGTGGTGGAAACATCGGCAGATACAGCCACATCGGTTGCTTTAAAGATAAACACAAACGTGCACTCTCTGTCTACCTTGGATATCATAGACGTGATTCCGTGAAAACCTGTGCTAAGCTTGCTTGGAGCCGAGGCTACAAGGTCTTCTCAGTTCAATATGGAGGACAGTGCTTCAGTGGTCCAGTGGCTTACAAGACGTACTACCGATATGGGCGTGCACGAAACTGCCGGTCGCGTGTTGGAGGAACGTGGGCCAATGATGTGTTTTTCTTCAACGGTAAGCTAGCGCCACTGATCGAAATCCGCACCTCCAATGTCACTATATTCAGTTATAACCCATCGATAAATTTTCGCGCGCGCCCATTGGTTAAAACGGGTCACGTGGTACGATTTCACTGGACGCATGTCAGGTAATATCCCCCAGTTTTGAGATGATATCCCCCAGTTTGGAGAAAAATGAAATTATCTGAACTTTTTTAAGACTGTAATGTATTTTTAGTACGTAAATTAGCTTGTACAACAGTACATGTGGTTTACTTGTTCCTTTTGGGGGATTTTAACGTCGATACGACAGGTATTTGAGGTATTTTTATACATTTTCGATCCTTGAACTACGAACAAACGTCAAAATCGGCGCCCAAAAAGTCACTCAAATAAAACCCAAAATATCAAGAAAACCACTCAAAAAGCTTCAAAAACTATCAATCTTTTATTTTCGAATACGTTTTTAGAAGCTTACAGATGAAAAGATCTCAAATGGAACGGATATTTGAACTCGATCGAAACTTGTTTTCTTCATCCGTCATTTTGTCGTTTCGGTTTCTTCAACATTGAAGTCGACGTAGAACATTTATCGAAGGGTTATAAAATAAATAATCCTCTTTCTGGCTTACTGGTATATCGGCTGATAATGTCCTTGGCTGAAAGATAGTCCTCAAAATATCACAGTTGCCCTCGAAGCTTCGCTTCTCGGCCAACTGTTCATTTTTCGGACCATCTCTCAGCCGCGGACATTATCAGCCGATATACCAGCCGCCAGAAGGGGTTTATTTACTAAATATCACTTTGGAGAAATTTAGTTACATTCAGCATTTTATTCTTCCGTTAGAACATAATTGTACATTAATTGTCGTTATGTTTTACTTATGCAGCAAGGAGACTTCGATGTGGAGGAAGAATTTACTACCCCCACACCCACAAATGCTGTCACAACCGATATCTTCGAGGTAGACACCAGTCATGTGGTGGAAACATCGGCAGATACAGCCACATCGGTTGCTTTAAAGATAAAAACAAACGTGCACTCTCTGTCTACCTTGGATATCATAGACGTGATGCCGTGAAAACCTGTGCTAAGCTTGCTTGGAGCCGAGGTTACAAGGTCTTCTCAGTTCAATATGGAGGACAGTGCTTCAGTGGTCCAGTGGCTTACAAGACGTACTACCGATATGGGCGTGCACGAAACTGCCGGTCGCGTGTTGGAGGAACGTGGGCCAATGATGTGTTTTTCTTCAACGGTAAGCTAGCGCCACTCGGAAATCCGCCTCCAATGTCACTATATTCAGAGATCATTTAGAGAAATTTACTTACATTCAGCATTTTATTCTTCCGTTTGAACATAATTGTACATTAATTGTCGTTATGTTTTACTTATGCAGCAAGGAGACTTCGATGTGGAGGAAGAATTTACTACCCCCACACCCACAAATGCTGTCACAACCGATATCTTCGAGGTAGACACCAGTCATGTGGTGGAAACATCGGCAGATACAGCCACATCGGTTGCTTTAGAGATAAACACAAACGTGCACTCTCTGTCTACCTTGGATATCATAGACGTGATTCCGTGAAAACCTGTGCTAAGCTTGCTTGGAGCCGAGGTTACAAGGTCTTCTCAGTTCAATATGGAGGACAGTGCTTCAGTGGTCCAGTGGCTTACAAGACGTACTACCGATATGGGCGTGCACGAAACTGCCGGTCGCGTGTTGGAGGAACGTGGGCCAATGATGTGTTTTTTCTTCAACGGTAAGCTAGCGCCACTCGGAAATCCGCACCTCCAATGTCACTATATTCAGATATCACTTTGAAGAAATTTGGTTACAATCAGCATTATATTTTATTCTTCCGTTAGAATATATTTGTACATTAATTATGGTTATGTTTTACTTATGCAGCAAGGAGACTTCGATGTGGAGGAAGAATTTACTACCCCCACACCCACAAATGCTGTCACAACCGATATCTTCGAGGTAGACACCAGTCATGTGGTGGAAACATCGGCAGATACAGCCACATCGGTTGCTTTAAAGATAAACACAAACGTGCACTCTCTGTCTACCTTGGATATCATAGACGTGATTCCGTGAAAACCTGTGCTAAGCTTGCTTGGAGCCGAGGCTACAAGGTCTTCTCAGTTCAATATGGAGGACAGTGCTTCAGTGGTCCAGTGGCTTACAAGACGTACTACCGATATGGGCGTGCACGAAACTGCCGGTCGCGTGTTGGAGGAACGTGGGCCAATGATGTGTTTTTCTTCAACGGTAAGCTAGCGCCACTGATCGAAATCCGCACCTCCAATGTCACTATATTCAGTTATAACCCATCGATAAATTTTCGCGCGCGCCCATTGGTTAAAACGGGTCACGTGGTACGATTTCACTGGACGCATGTCAGGTAATATCCCCCAGTTTTGAGATGATATCCCCCAGTTTGGAGAAAAATGAAATTATCTGAACTTTTTTAAGACTGTAATGTATTTTTAGTACGTAAATTAGCTTGTACAACAGTACATGTGGTTTACTTGTTCCTTTTGGGGGATTTTAACGTCGATACGACAGGTATTTGAGGTAATTTTATACATTTTCGATCCTTGAACTACGAACAAACGTCAAAATCGGCGCCCAAAAAGTCACTCAAATAAAACCCAAAATATCAAGAAAACCACTCAAAAAGCTTCAAAAACTATCAATCTTTTATTTTCGAATACGTTTTTAGAAGCTTACAGATGAAAAGATCTCAAACGGAACGGATATTTGAACTCGATCGAAACTTGTTTTCTTCATCCGTCATTTTGCCGTTTCGGTTTCTTCAACATTGAAGTCGACGTAGAACATTTATCGAAGGGTTATAAAATAAATAATCCTCTTTCTGGCTTACTGGTATATCGGCTGATAATGTCCTTGGCTGAAAGATAGTCCTCAAAATATCACAGTTGCCCTCGAAGCTTCGCTTCTCGGCCAACTGTTCATTTTTCGGACCATCTCTCAGCCGCGGACATTATCAGCCGATATACCAGCCGCCAGAAGGGGTTTATTTACTAAATATTACTTTGGAGAAATTTAGTTACATTCAGCATTTTATTCTTCCGTTAGAACATAATTGTACATTAATTGTCGTTATGTTTTACTTATGCAGCAAGGAGACTTCGATGTGGAGGAAGAATTTACTACCCCCACACCCACAAATGCTGTCACAACCGATATCTTCGAGGTAGACACCAGTCATGTGGTGGAAACATCGGCAGATACAGCCACATCGGTTGCTTTAAAGATAAAAACAAACGTGCACTCTCTGTCTACCTTGGATATCATAGACGTGATTCCGTGAAAACCTGTGCTAAGCTTGCTTGGAGCCGAGGTTACAAGGTCTTCTCAGTTCAATATGGAGGACAGTGCTTCAGTGGTCCAGTGGCTTACAAGACGTACTACCGATATGGGCGTGCACGAAACTGCCGGTCGCGTGTTGGAGGAACGTGGGCCAATGATGTGTTTTTCTTCAACGGTAAGCTAGCGCCACTCGGAAATCCGCCTCCAATGTCACTATATTCAGAGATCATTTAGAGAAATTTACTTACATTCAGCATTTTATTCTTCCGTTTGAACATAATTGTACATTAATTGTCGTTATGTTTTACTTATGCAGCAAGGAGACTTCGATGTGGAGGAAGAATTTACTACCCCCACACCCACAAATGCTGTCACAACCGATATCTTCGAGGTAGACAGCAGTCATGTGGTGCAAACATCGGCAGATACAGCCACATCGGTTGCTTTAGAGATAAACACAAACGTGCACTCTCTGTCTACCTTGGATATCATAGACGTGATTCCGTGAAAACCTGTGCTAAGCTTGCTTGGAGCCGAGGCTACAAGGTCTTCTCAGTTCAATATGGAGGACAGTGCTTCAGTGGTCCAGTGGCTTACAAGACGTACTACCGATATGGGCGTGCACGAAATTGCCGAGGTTATGTCGGAGGAACGTGGGCCAATGATGTGTTTTTCTTCAACGGTAAGCTAGCGCCACTCGGAAATCCGCACTTCCAATGTCACTATATTCAGATATCACTTTGGAGAAATTTAGTTACATTCAGCATTTTATTCTTCCGTTTGAACATAATTGTACATTAATTGTCGTTATGTTTTACTTATGCAGCAAGGAGACTTCGATGTGGAGGAAGAATTTACTACCCCCACACCCACAAATGCTGTCACAACCGATATCTTCGAGGTAGACACCAGTCATGTGGTGGAAACATCGGCAGATACAGCCACATCGGTTGCTTTAGAGATAAACACAAACGTGCACTCTCTGTCTACCTTGGATATCATAGACGTGATTCCGTGAAAACCTGTGCTAAGCTTGCTTGGAGCCGAGGCTACAAGGTCTTCTCAGTTCAATATGGAGGACAGTGCTTCAGTGGTTCAGTGGCTTACAAGACGTACTACCGATATGGGCGTGCACGAAACTGCCGGTCGGGTGTTGGAGGAACATGGGCCAATGATGTGTATAGCTTCATCGGTAAGCAATTTATCATCTCCATTAACATCTGGTTACTTAAAAGCTCTCGCTATCGATGTTCACGAATTGGAAGGTGCAGAGGACGGTGGCTTGGGAGTGGTAGCATGGGCCAATAATGTCTACAAGATCACGAGTTTTTTTATTGGTCTGTCTGTCTTATGATTAAATTACTTGCTTGGTCACTTATAGCTGACTACAAGAAGAACTAATATCAACATCAACCACTACTTTCATTACTGTCGTTGTCATCATATCAGGGGCGGATCCAGGATTTTTTTAGGAGGGGGTGCACCATCTTGTAGGAGGGGGTGCACCATCTTTCAGGAGGGGGTGCATCATTTATGACCAGGAGGTACACAAGCGCAAGCACCAATAACACAGTAGATATCAGCTCATCCAGGGGGAGGGGGTGCGCACCCCTTGCACCCCTCCCCTTGATCCCCCTGGTCATCACCATCACCATCACTATCATCACCCACCACAACTACTAACATCAGTATCATCGATACATTACATAACTGACAATAAATACAGAAACATCAACTTGGAGCCATTCTTTCTAGCGCCATTAAACGAAACGTTTACTAATGTCAAGGTCTTAACGCTGTGTTTTATTCCTTTTTTCAGCTTGAAAGCCTCAAGTTTTGTAGTGCATCAACATGGAGAAAAGAGTTCGTTCTCGTGATGCCATTCTACTTGTTCAAAATCGGAAATAACAAACGGACTGACTAATTGATTTCATGGAAAATATTTAACCCAAATAAGCACACATAAGCACAACGAGTTTTAGAGTAAGGAACAGCAGTTTAAGCGAGAACAAATTCGTGTAACTGGCTGTTCGCCCATACAACAAGTGTTTTGACAACTTTTTAGCGGCATGTAGCGATAACTTGTATCAAGAAATTGTATTTCACAAGAAGTTGCCTAACATCAACCGATGCAGTGGTTGCAATTTGCACAACAACAACACAAGTTACATAATTTGTCTCCGTGTTACTCCACCCCAAGCACAGAAAGTTGTTTCCGTGTTACACGATAAGTAATTTGAAGAAATGTTAATTTACTCTTTTACATTGATTGATTTTTAAACCTTGTATTAACGTGATAGAATACATTAAAATGCAGAACTTTCACATTGTGGATGAACTCACTAATTAACGCCTTGTTCACGTCCTGTGATATATATTTTCTCGTTTCCTTTAAGGTTTTACCGCCGATTCCGATGAAACGCGACCACCTAGACTTTGATTTGATGGTTTGTACTTTGCATTAGGTGGACGTCAATCACATGTGAATCATCGAAGTATGAATAGTTTTCGCTCAATAATTCAATTGTATCGTTTATTAGCCATTTCCTACAAGACTAAAACCAATATGAAAGTTATTCTAGCACGTTAGAGCTTTTCTAATTCCGCCTAAAGCAATGTACAAACTCAATCCTCAAAGTCTAGGTGGTCGCGTTTCATCGGAATCGGCGGTAAAACTAAGATAACAAAGAAAGTACTATATATATTGTTTACTGTTATTATTTAATTATGTCACTACTCGAACTCATTACTCGGGATACCTGGGGTATCACGTGTCTTAAAATGCAGTCCGTGTCTTTTTTTTTATATTGGCGTCACAAAATGCCAACGTTGCGCAATGTAGTCACTTCGATCGGTTCTCATTTTTATAAGGCCGCCATTTTGTCGATAGGCGTAGTCTCATTTCAAACCCTTTACGCTCGCCGTTCGTCAAATAAAAACACTTTGAGATGGAAGATCACTAAAAGTACTATCTAGCAGCTTATTGCAGAATAATAATGATGAGCTAAATCTGAAGGAGAAAAGCCACCTCAAAGAACTTGTGAATAAATAGAGAATAAATGCATCACAGATGTTCATTAACTATTGAACTTTAGTTTTTGGCTATATTTGCGTTTTCATGCTTGACTATCGTCAATATAGAAGAGAAAATCGATACATATATCTAATTACGCATGTAATGCTATTTCAAAAAAGGTTGGTGAAGGTTTTGTTGCATCTTGCATGTTGCATCTTGCATACCAAAATGCAGTATGGGCGATGTGAATGGAATCAGCGAAAGGTCACAACAATATGGACTCTGGGAATTTTCCCAAACTTTGTTTTCGCAATATGGAGCCGGCATAATTTCTTCTGTATGTGCATGCTGGCATTATTTATATATGATCCACAATGCATTTCGGGCTTGGTATGCAAGATGCAACAAAATCTTCACCAACCTTTTTTAATTTCTTGCCATTTTTTCACCATTCTTGTTGTTTTTTTAAAATAAAAAATCCATAGTTTCAATACAATTAATAAAGCAAATAGCTTTATAATAATTAATAATTTCAATACAATTAATAATGGTAATAGGACTGAGTGGAGTCCAATTCGGTCTGTAATCATACGAGTGATAAACAAAATTGGACGACCGCGTAGTTTATCACGAGTATGATTACAGACAGAATTGGACGACACGAAGTCCTGTTACCAATTAATCATAACTATTACAATTTCCGAGGAAAAAGATCTTCATGATAAACAATGCTAAAATGCCCCAAAACTTTGACATATTTTGGTGAAAAAGCGAGAAAAATTTCTTGAGCGCGCGCTCGATAGCGTAGCGATTGCGTGATAGCGCGCGCATTTTACTGAAAAGGTGTAATGTGATTGGCTCTTGCAACTCTCCGATTACAACTGTCCAATTAATGCTAAAATAGGACAGTCTCTCAACCAATCAGATTCGAGGAAATTGTAATAGTTATGATTAATAAAGCAAATAGTTCAGTGATAAAGCACGCAGGAAGTGACCGGAGCATGAAAGGAGTGAAGGGCGAAACACGAGCTAGGCCCTACTTCTTGAGTGCTCTCGGCACTTCATAGCATTACTGAACGGAGCACGGCTGAATCTGTTCTATTTGTTAAGTAGGTGCACGGAGCCGGAGGAGAGAGAGAGAGAGAGGAAAAATAAAAATAAAATAAAATAAGAAATAAAATAATAATAATAACAACAACAACAACAACAACAATAATAATAATAATAATAATAATAATAATAATAATAATAATGATAATAATAATAATAATAATAATGGTACCTTGTGGCTTTTTATCGTCTGCATGCAGTGCTTTCATTCGTCGGTGAAAGGCGTCATCAGAGAAGGTATTCGTTCTTCCCTCCACAGATTCACCCAATTGAACATGCCTCCTCCTTCTCGAGTCAGTGGTTGGCGCGGAATATGAACTAAACACGAGAGAGACTTTGTGGTCAAATACTGTGTGTCCTCCCGTGGTAGCATTTTTGTACCAAGGCATTGTTATAATTCAACCAATGAGAGCGCGCGTTACTGGGCGACCGTGGGTTCGTTGGTCCATCGAGACTGCATCGCGGAGTTGGCTGGAGCAAAATTGGTAATATTTTCGTTTGAATATCGCGAATCGCTAGCTGGTATAGCGAGCACATGACTTCAAATGGGTATGCATGGAAGGACATTTATCGTTATAAGAGGTTATGTGAATTTAATTCTTCAAGTTAACATTTTTTTAGGAGAAAAATGGCTTTGAGTGAGAGCTGGTCGCTATGTACGGAAGACTCCTGCCTTGTCGTTTTTCTTACAGATATAACCCACATGCATTGCTAAAACTACCTCAAAATGACATCGGAAGGCGATAAAACCTCCATATATCAATAAGTTAACATGGAAATAAATTCAGTGATTGAGGAATTTTTTTACAATTTCACGTATTTTTCAACGAAATATTTATATTTAGGCTGCAAGAACACGGCTTAGGCTGCCTGTGATGCAAAGCTCGGTGCATGTGTTTTGGTTTCGTATTATTTTCTACGTGACCGATCAGGTTATTTATTTGCCAATTAGGTTCAACATTACCATTCCTAGATGATCATTCAATATCAATATCGCCTGATATATATTGAACACTAATCGTTTTTAATATCAGAATACCGAAAAAGGTAGCGGTAAACGAATATCATGCGTCGTAAAGACAACAGTTTATCATGTCACGCACGAAAAAGAAGGAAAAAAACAAAAACAAAACACGGTTTGGCTTCGGTGAATCAATCATACATACGTACATTCCTTATTTGGCAATGCAGGTTAAAGGACGCAGCCTATAAGGCTATTGTGGACTTACAGCTAGCAATAAATTATCAAATTATCAAATCATACATTAATGATACATGTACTATACGGTACGCATAATTTCCTTGAATAACGATAAATTATTAATTAATAAAACGAAGAGCCACTTCGTTGGAAATGCTATCAATAAATCAAGCCGGACAAAACTAACTAAAATTAGAAAACAAAACTAACTAATAAAACAAATAATATATTTTGTTGGCAAACATATATATGCACTTCCTGACTGTACAATGATTTACGTAGAAATATCTTCGGCGACGCCTCGTGCAGTATTTACGATTTCTCGTCCATTTTAGAGCCAGAAAGTTCGGTATACTTTAGCTTGTCAACAAAGCACTAGCATCAGCCTCTAACCCTAACGTAATTATTACAGAACGGAATAGTATTCTGTAACATTACTTTGAGACGCTTAAAACACTTTTTAATTATAGTCTGTAATGTGAAATACTTCAGCTTATCTACTGTAAGCAACGCATGCTAAACATACCTTCCACTCCCATAGCTTGAAGTGTACTTTGGTCTGTAGGATCCTCCAAAATACGGCATACTTCTGGCTAGCTTTCGTCGACGGTTACTTGTATCTATGTAGTGAGTCTCGAAGTCTTAATGAACTGTAAGCAGTGGTCGTTGGTAATGCAGCACCAACCCCATTGACCTTATTTGTCTATACTTTAGTCATATATCAGATATATCTATACTTCAATATCTGAATCGTTCTGGCAAAGTGTTCCTAGTTGATACAAGTTCATTTAAGTTGCCTGTCAGTTCCATCATATACAATAAGGGAAAACATGGCCCGGACGATTTCCTAATCCTCTAAAATGATAGTTTAAGAAATTTTAAAATACTTATTACTAACAGACCGTATAGTAAAATATCAAACTGATGCTTTGCACACATGGACGAGCAACGACTCAATACTACAAAATTGATAGTCTGTTCAGTTCATCTTGAATAAAAATATATTAAAAATAAACTGTATTAATTATTTTAAAGTAGGCCAAATAAAACCGTGCTACGATGGTTTAACAAATAGTTTTTTGACCTTGCAATTTCAACTTCAGGCAAAAGTTTTCTTTATTGTAAACTTCTTGTCTTGCAGCTGGATGGAGTGTTTTTATTCTTTATATTCTTTCTACTATTTATTATACTTATATGTTAACTTGTTTTCCTTTTTTCCGTGCATTTGTTTGTTGTTGTCTTATATATACTTCTTTTCAAGTTCTTAATTATACTTGTACGCTTTAATGCCAACCTGCTTTATAATACTGATTTATTTAATATTAGTAGTTGCTCAGCTAGATTATCTTACAAGTTATTTTGAGTAACTTTTACCTTCTATCAGTTACTGACTGATCAAAAAAACTGAACTGTAACTGAATGATGTAACTGAACTTTGCCGTGAAACAACTCGCAAAAGTTTACACAATAGTCCCTTTTCGCGTTCACAGATCCCGTTGTAAAACCGCTGTACTTATTGACATCAGACGCATGTGTACAGGGTTAGCCTCGAGTCAGTGTAAATTATTCACAAATATCAACAAGAACACGAAAAAAATGTTGACATGAAACAATAGAAACATTTTTGAATTGCACGGACTGTTTTCTGAATCGAGGCTAACCCTGTACAAATGCATCTTCTGTCAAGGACAGCGGTCATCTCTAAACAACGCAAAACTGGAGTATTAAAACGGCCGAATCGTCTCTAATTTTGACTTCATGTGTCATGCTCTCGCTTCGAAATGAAAAGTCAGTCAAGTAATTTATTCAATATAGAAACATACAATATTTTTTTGGTCAATGAAAAAAGGATATGAAATTATATTAGCAAGAAAGGAAAGGTGTCAGAAGAAAAACTTTATATCAAAGAAGTGAACATGTAGGTATTGCTGGCTTTCAATCAGCTGTTAAAACTCCTTGAATCTCATTATTTGCTTCAAATGACGGGCAAACACTGCCCTCCATGTGCTATCAACCAGAGAGAGTATTCTATTGAAAAGGTGCAATTCAGCTGATGAAAATTCCTCACGAGACCGGAAATAACGTCTAATGAAATCAAGCAATATAGTACATAGACTTTCCACAAGCTAAGTAAGAAATGCAGTTTTATATTCTCTAGTCACAGCATTCTATCTAAAACATATTTCATGCGAATTAACACATCATACGGAAACAGTTTTGGTGATCGACCGAGTTTTATATTTGACCGAGTTTTTTCTCTTCGTCCGAGTTTTGTGCGTGTAGATTCAAACCAGAAAAACATCCGACTTACGGATGTAACGCAATCAACCAATGCATTAATGGTAAAACAAGAAATGAGAAAGCTATGGGAACATTGTGTAAAACGATAATCAAGAAACACTCTTGGGAACATTGGATGTTATTGCTGATATGAATCTACTTAAGATAAGTGAATGGTGCTTACAACCTCCTACTACTTACTTATTAATATGCATTAGATTAGGAAAATTGTCTAGCTTTGAAAAGCCCCCTGGGAAAAGTCAATAATCAAAGTTATTATTCAAACTTCATACACTGTACTAAATTGTGGCTTCTGATTGGCTAAAATCGATCACGTGATCATGTGTTATCTGATGACAACGCACGAGCGTGCGTCTGTCACAGTTTTACGCACGGTGCAGCAGTGTCATGGCGGCTGTTGATCCTGACAAAGACAGGTTTAACCAACTAGCTAAATTAAAGAAGAAATAGACGAAATAATAGCAGGTGCTCAGCCTAAAACGACTGTTCGTCAAACTCGTTGTGGAGTTTCAGTGATGAAAGGTAAAAATCGAACCTAATTATTATTCAAAACAAGCACTTTTTGCCGTCGTCCTCGGCTATCAGTCTGTTCTTGTTCGTTGAGTGAAGAAGCTCAGAGCTTAAAATGATGAATGAAACTTGCCTTGTTATGACATAAAAACAAAAGATAAATGCTTTATTCGTGTTTTAATTTTCTTTGTAGAATGGTTGCAATTGGAGTGGTTGTAGAGGAGATATCCAGCAGAAGCGTCGGAAGATCTAGTTCAATATATTTTTTATTTATTTACCGTGATTAATATTATATTTTGAACATTTTACAACTGCAGTGTATTCAGTTTGAATAATAAATGGGTTAGAGACTTCTAGTTCGTGCTTTACCGGCAAATAGACGCACTTTGCTGGCTGTAGAATGAACTCGAAATTCTTCATACTGCACTCGGCTATGCCTCGTGCAGTATTTGAATTCTCGTTCATTCTACAGTCAGCGCGTGCGTCTATTTGCCGGTAAAGCACTCACATCAGTCTCTAACCCTTAAATGTATGTATTGT
This sequence comes from Actinostola sp. cb2023, assembly GCA_033675265.1. Classification (NCBI taxonomy): domain Eukaryota; kingdom Metazoa; phylum Cnidaria; class Anthozoa; order Actiniaria; family Actinostolidae; genus Actinostola; species Actinostola sp. cb2023. The sequence continues at coordinate 101,773 of JAUJYZ010001169.1, read as the reverse complement.
GTAAAATGCCGACATTCAAGAAACACTTGCTACAAGTTAAAACTATTAAAACTATGTTTTAATAGTTCTAATTATATATATTATTATTTTTATTATTATATTATATATTTATACTGTAAATTATATAAACAGCGCTTTGAGCACAAGAAAAAGCGCTATATAAATAATAAAGTTATTATTATTATTAAAACAGCTTATCTACGTTTTACGGTTAACAAAATGACATCTATTTTGGAAGTATAGATATTTCTAATCTGATGGAGTTAAGCCAGCTGAGCAACTTCAGCTTGGGCTCTACACAACATTCTTTTAAATAACCCCTTCCACAAACCCCATACGTTAGATCGTATTTCCTTGTTTATTAACCCATACAAGAATGGATTGAGAACGGGATTCAGTGCGCTAAGAAAACGAATAACTAATAAAGCTTTCTGAGGAACAGATTCGGGATTTAGAGCAAACCAACTCTTAACAATGAAAGGAGGACCACAGCACAAAACGAACGAAATAAACATTAAAATAACAAGAATAGTTGATCTGTACTCGGCCTTCATGGCTGATGCTTTAGATAACAAATGTCCTTTCGAGTGGCGCTGATCCTGTCTTGACTTCGTGTGTTCATTTCCTTCATTGGATGTGCTAGGTATTGATGGCAATTTAGTTGAAGTGTGTTCATCAGCTTCTTCTACTAAGCCATGATTGACTATTCCAGTTTTTTCGATTTCGTTATCGTTCTCTGTTTCGACTCCCTGACTTTCATCGACATACTGTATATGAACTACGTCTTTTATGTTGGTTTTCTGGTCTTGGTTGCCTGGTTGTTTGGGACGGGTATTCTTGTGATTGTTTGATCGATTTTCTTCAGTATCCTGATCTCTAGATCCTATTTCATTGTGAATTTCAACATCCACTATAAACGTAACGCTTCTTTTACCTCGTGGAATTTCATTTTCTTCTGTCACCTGATTGCCTTCCACATCTGTTTTTCCAGTTTTTTCGATTTCGTTCTCTTTCTCTGTTTCGACTCCCTGACTTTCATCGACATCTTGTATATGAACTACGTCTTCTATGTTGGTGTTCTGGTCTTGGTTGCCTGGTTGTTTGGGTCGACGGCTATTCTTGTGATTGTTTGATCGATTTTCTTGAGTATCCAGGCCTCTTGATCCTACCACATTCTGAACTTCAACATCCACTTTAAACGTAACGCTTGGTTTACCTCGTGAAGTTTCATTTTCTTCTGCCATCTGATTGTCTTCCACATCTGTTTTCTTTGTGTACGTACCATGTACACCGACTTGAGGAACTTCAGAGTTTTTTCCTTCTGCCTTCGAGAATGTCAACTTGCCTGGAGATGCTAGCTTGGCTTCAACTGTCTGTTTTCTCTTTCTTACACGATCGCCGATCTTCTTACGGCTAATCAAAGCCTTCGCTGTGCTTGTAAAAACTAATATATTCATCAACATCGGTAGTGCAAAGACCAGGGAGAATAACGTAAACCAATTGTATGGGTATTTTCTGGAATCTAAACCACACCAACACTGTCCATCAATCGCCTCGTACTTACCCCAGCCAAAGAAGGGCGTCAACGCGAGAATCAAGGACACAAACCAAGCACCGAGGCATATTCGATTGACAATGGACGGGAAAACGTTTGCACGATAGTCAAAAGGTTTCAAAATGCTGTAGCAACGAGTAATTGCCATGATAGTTATCAAATACATGGATAAGGACATGGTTAATCGACTGGCAAATGCAGTCCATTGGCAAAGGAAGGGCTCGGAGATTAGCGGACTCCCAAGAACCAAAAGGAAAAGGTAAGGAACGTATGTTACGAAAAACAAGCAATCTCCAACAGCCAAGTGAAGGATCAACAAATTACCAACTGACAGGCGCCGAAATTGGCGAGCCAATACGATGATGATGGACCCGTTTAGCAATAATCCCAGCATTAAAATTATTATACCTGATACCAGCCTTTCGTACCCTGGGCGCCTGCATTGGTAGAGGCTTGGTGATGGTGCAGACGTTGAGTTTGCCGACATCGCGACGAAGTTTTTCTCACGGACATTGATTGAGAAACGTCGTGTCTGGTCGAATGAATATTGAAAATGATTTGGACTAATGGAGAGGACTGTTTGTTTATAGCAGTGTTAGCCTTTTCAAAAAGGCAGCCAGGAAGCTATGGATCACCTACCACCTATGTCATCAAAACAAATCCGGACTTTATTTTGCACATAATGGGCTTTAGCTTGTACCACCGGCCACGTGACTTTTTAAATTTTCACCGAAGACAAACGAAAATGCCATAACTTGAAAGAGCATACTAATGTTAGTCAAAGTTGAAAATTTGAAAAGAATCAAGCAAATAAGAAAAACGTTAACGGCTTTCAAAGTTTCCCGCTTTGACAAGGATTTGTATGGGTTTTCGCTTGGAGGGCAAGCGTTGCCTTCCAACATACATTTCCATACAAAAAAGGCAAAGTTTGAATGCCTGTAACTATTGCCCTATTTAAGTATTTCCCTTCAAACTTTCCACTTTTACTAACTTTAGCATGCTCTTTCCAGATTTGGTATTTCCGTTTGTCTGCGGTGAAAATTTAAAAAGTCATGTGACAGGTGACACAAGCCCATTGAACAAAAAGTCTCTCACCTGAAAGAGCAGTTAAATTTATGTATCTCAAACAAAATCTGTGTCAAAAGAAGCTTTCGTTACCGAGATACAAGCGATCTAATAGGCTCATTCAGTTAGTGTGAAAGTATGGGTCGGCCATCTTTGTGTACCATCTACACCAACATGTCAAAGATCAAATTCACGTTAATATTGCAAACAATTCATGTTTACAATATAATTATTTATCAAATCATTATCAAACTTATTTGTCAGAACTGTATAATTTGTAGCAAATTAACCAATTTCTACGGCTTTACAATGTGCGTGACAGTGTTGTGTGACAGAAATTTACTTTAATAATATTTGTAAAAGATCGTGTAGAAGCACAAAAAAAATACACTTGATGTATACGAAAATATTTGTAATACTAGACATGTTTCAGCATAACCTGATGCCATCTTCAGTAGTGAATAAGATTACAAGAGATGTGATATATATATATATATATACTATAACGAACCTAATTACAATATGGTTGACAGTAATTCAATAATCTGAAAACTAAACAGATCAATTAATTAATTAATTAGGTTCGTTAAAGTATATATATATCACATCTCTTGTAATCTTATTCACTCTAAGATGGCATCAGGTTATGCCGAAACATGTCTAGTATTAAAAATATTTTCGTATACATCAAGTGTATTTTAATAATATTTGTCTTATGGATATAAACAAAATATCAAACAAACAGTTTTGTGTGATGAATAGTTTAGATTTTAGCTTTTAGGTGACGTCACGTGAAAACGATCTAGAGCTAGGAGTTCCTTTGATCCTTTGAACTTTTGCACCTTTAAACTTGATTTCCGCTTCTCTTGTTCCATTGTAGCCAAACGGCTTACGACATCATTAATAAAGTGCATATCAGGGTTATTTGTTTATTTTGAAAATCGATTACATATGAAGTGAATAGTGGGATGGTTCAGTATTTTGTGATTGCGAGTTTTGAAATCGTGACATGCTCGGCTAATCGGCGGTGACGGCGTCAACGCAGGCATTTGCCGTAACTTATTTATATTTTTTCAAGTAGCACTCTTTTCTAAAGTAGAAAAAAAAGTTTAACATCATGCATATAAGTAATTGTAGAAAACTTTTTGCCAGATTAAAAATGTCAGTAATCAGTTGCACAAGGGCGCTTTTGTATAAGAAATGATGCCTGCGTTGATGGCGTCACTGAATATTAACATATCACGATTTCAAACCTTTATAACTCGCAAATGCGAAGCTCAAATCACAAAATACTGAACCATCCCACTATTCACTTCATATGTAATCGATTTTCAAAATAAACAAATAACCCTGATATGCACTTTAAAATAAAACTTTGAGACAATCATTTTTATATTCGATCTTAAAACGTAATGATGAAACTACACAAAAGCAACGCTTATACAATCATGTCTTAGAGATAAGTGAAGGCTAGCTAAAAGCTCTAATTCTAATGTGAAGGATTCAAAGAATCAAAGCATTTAAGCGAACGAAATGTTTTTTGGATTATTTTGAAGCAATTTTATTCTGTCTTGCCGTTGCACGCAATTGCGAGCGATAAAATATTTTCCCGTTGTATCGATTCTAGGGCTGTTGGCATGACGTCTCGGTAGAGTTGGTACCGTTCGAGTATCTTTATTCTGTACAGTATTTTCTTCTACTAGTAGTCCTACTGAATTACAAGCTATGAACGGTTCTATTTATTGTGAATTTTCCAACTCCTGTCTATCAAAACCTGTTAACCGATGCTTACTCTTTTATAATGTGATAGTTAATTAGTTTGATTAACAAGGTACAAATTCGATCAGTTACAAATCCAACGATTTGTCAAAGTTAGAACTCAAGATATCCCATGAAAGTTATACCATTAGGTTACAAATATTGTAAGTTACCTCTAGTACTCATTAAAACATAAATGGGGAAAAGAAGTTAAAGGCAAGAAATCGATTTAACACACTAGGGTGTGGAAGGTACTAACGTAATAAGAAATATATGCATGAAGAAGGTGCAGCCGGATAAATGCTTTTGTGTCTTGGCCTAATGAGTCACCTCGCAAGTATTATGTTTGTTAAAAAGAGCTTCAAAATCGAACAAGCAGTCAGGTTGTCTAATGGATAAGTCATGAGCGTAATGTGCGAGGGGTCATTGATTCAACTCTGGTTGATGATTTATTACTAGATTTTTTTTCATGACTGATAAGTAAGAGGTAGTAAGTCTACTAAGTTAAACTCAGGTAAGTGCTGGATCCGGGGTATCCAAGGGTATGCACGTGACCATAAAGCAAATATCTAATTCGTGCATCAAGTCATGAATTATTAATGAATTTTAAAAGTGTATATACTCAGGAACCTCAAAATAATATTACAATATACACCTGTTTTCAAAAACGTTGTCCATTTACAAAATACAAAGTAGTAAAAGAGTAAAAAAGGAATTAACCAGAGAAACAATTAGCCAGATCAGAGTTCTGCTTGAGTGCATTTCTTTTGTTTCTCTAATTAATTGCTTTTTACTATTTACGTACTATTTTGTATTTTGTATTTTTGAAAACAGGTGTATAAAAAAAGTGTTTTTTCGTTTTTCATATTCTTTTTTCTTTGGTAAAGCGAGAGTGGGTAATAAGACGAAAGAAAGGGAGAAAAAGCCAATAAAAGACCTCCGGGGTGGGATTCGAACTCGCGACCATACATCCAGACTTAATACCTGGGACGGATCTAGGGTTTTGAGGTGCAGGGTTCACTTCAGAAGGAAATGTTACGCGCACCGATTTTTTGTATTAAAAAAAATAGTATTATTGAATTGTTCCTGGGCAGCAAGGGGGGTGCACGGGCACCCAATGAACCCCCCTAAATCCGCCACAGAATACTACCGTATGTTACGCATAGGACGAAGATTTCGGCCTCATTTCGGCCTCATCGCTCGAGGACTCGCTCGTTCGTTCTACGATACAAACCACTCGTGAATAAAATCCCGTACGCCGCACTTTCCATTAAATAATCTCTATATACACATGATTGTAGCCTGTGTACCCGGCCACGCAGGCTAACCTGATTGAAAAATCGTTGACATGTTCAAATACATAATAATAATGATAATAATAATAATAATAATAATAATAATAATAATAATAATAATAATAATAATAATAATAATAATAATAATAATAATAATAATAATAATAATGATAATAATAATAATGATAATAATAATAATAATCTTTATCAGGAGCCCATAAGTAGGAGCGTCCATACGGTATTGGGTAGTGTCACAGCGTTTTCACAAGTGTGGTTATTTTTAGAACAGTTTTCCCGCGAATTTTGACCAATCAGAGAACGTTTCCTGTGTGACGTTTTTTTTGAATTTTGATGTGATGGCAGGTAAAATAAAGATGGCATCCGATAGCGACAAAGAGATTCTTCAAGTGAACTAAACTACGAATCGTCTAGTGATAGCGAGAGCAGTATTGAGTCATTCGGTACAACAGAATCACTTGAAAGTGATAGTGGTGACGATTGTGCTTCTAAAGGCATCCAAAGCTAGTAGTGGTTCGAAGAACTCCAACACGAAGGGACCGACTGAGAAGCTAGCGCTGTTTTAGCGTGTGGATGCAAATTAGCCGAAGACTTTCAAAGACATATTTTCGTCTAAACTATTTCGTCAGAAAGTGAATTCAATTTATTCGGATGTGGTTTAGTGGTATCTTGTAATTATCGTTGTGGAGTTTGAAGACTGACAAGGCTATTCAAAAACAAAGTCGCTGAAACTGCATGAGCGACAAGACGAGTAGCCTCCTTTGCAGACACTTTTAATGTCGCGGTTTTAACCCTCTCCCTACAAGCGTCTGCTAAAGTGAGCCGAACATTCCATTCCCCAAAATCAACCAATCATAGCGAGCTTCTCAAAATCTTGGAAGCTGACCTTCACCTTGGCTCAGAGTTCGCGCCAAACTGTTGACAAGATGGCGGACCATGAAGTGGCGTTTAATTTATAGAGTATGCGAAAAGTTAATTTGAGAGAGCTTAACAAATATGAGAAGGAAGCAATAACCCAGTTCGTGAAAAAAGAAACAGATCTCTTCGTAAATTTACCGACAGGAGCTGGAAGATCGTTGATTTATCTAGCTCTTCCCGTGATTGTTGATACTCTACTGTTAGTGATCAATTTTAGTGATCATATCACTGACCTCTGCTGAATCAAGTAAGCAGTTTACGTGAGCGAGGAATACCTTCGGTGAACCTCAGTGATCTAGATGAAGATGAAATGAAGGACGTCGAAAAAGGAACTGGGTTTTCCGTTGTGTACATGAACGAACGATGCTAAAGATGAAGCACATGTGATAAAACGTTCGATAAAACAATGGTAAGTTTTACAGTTATTATAACTCATCAACAAAGTATTGTATTGTTGTGTACTTGACTTTACGTGTAATTGGTACAAATAAAGTTGTTGTTGTTAAATCAAAATTGAAGACAATTTGTAGTAGTATAGTAATTGGTCATTGTTATTACATGTATATGGGAATAACGGTAAACTTATAGGTTGGGATTTTTTAATTTGTAAAGCGCTTAGAACATTTTTAAAATGGCGTTTAATGCTATAAGTCTTAATTATTATTATAAATCGAATCCTTTGCGATACTATAAGCTTATTATAGTAAACATGCATATATATTTATAAAATAACTTTTATATAACGCGCGCGCTCTGATTGGCTGATTAGCCGTGTTTCATGAGGCTATGCAAACACGGTTTTCGGCCAAGAGCGATTCAGTGAATTTGAACGACATTTGTTTGTTGTCAAAAATCATTTTATTTACTAAATACATTTTTAACAACGACCATGGAATCATATTTCTTTCTTGTTATCTCTAGTTTAAGTGTTGTCCAGTTATGTTGTTGCTGTTTTCAAACTGAGAAACTTCAAGTTTTGTCAATAACAAAAATTTCAATACGCTTACGCTTCAACTTCAAGAAGCGACGACAAATGGTTGAAATTTGTGTACAATATCGAAGAAAAAATAAATATCTTAACTGCTCAGGATTCTCAAACACATACTCAGTCGTTTGTTGAAATGTAGAGCTAATAAACGATACCATTTCCATACTAAACGAAGCGTTTCTTGTAGCTACAAACAACAAATTTTAGCCAGTTGCAATAAGTACGGCCTTACAGCCGTGTGTGAAAAATGTCCAACTGTACAGCAAAGTTTTACCTCTTTCTCCAGCAAGAAAAGTGTTTAAGAGAAAACAATAGCTTCTGGTGTCTCAGGAACATCCATCTTTGACTTATTCTAGTCGAACAAAGCGAGGAAATCATAGAAAATACGACAAAGACTGACTGCATTTCGGCTACTTGACTTCGGCTACTTCTCCATTCATCAAATTCACAACTATTTCAGATTGTTTTGGCGATTCATTGTCAGTAAATCGGCTTTTCTCACTTTGCTTCCTTTTTACGTGTACAGAGTTCACATAAGAAGTCCAGAAAATACATATTTCTGTAGTTTTCTATCAAATTATGAGTCGCTTATTTGTCTAAACTTGATTTCTTTCGTGAAGTTTCATTGGATATCACGCGATTTCTGACGCTTTTCAGGAGAATCGCACATTTGATCACTGAAAACTTGCGTAAATAAATATAATATTCCTAAATAACCTTGTAGTTATTTTATAAAAGAAATAAAAAACGTTTTTCCGTGTTTGCACAGGCTTATGCAAACCGAGGGGAAGTTTGGGAGGACTCGAGAGCAGACAAGAGACGAGACGAGAGCCTGTGCAAACACGGAAAACGTTTCTTATTTCTTAAATGCACAACTCGGAGAGGGTCTAAAAATCGATACTCCGTATGCTTTCATTCAATTTTTTTAATGTTTGAAATCCTAACTTTTTTTAATACTTTGCTATATACTAGAGAACTATAGTGTGATGAAAGTTATTGAATAAAAAATGGGGGTCACCGTGCTCGTTTTCGATTTATTTTGAGAAAACTTCAGTTACACTTGAAATATTTAACGATTTCCAATGGTCTCCAATGTGCGCGAGCTCGATGACGTAAGTTAGCGCGCGCTCGTCAACTAAAATTTTATTCAGAATCGTGCGCAGTAGAGCGTGCGCAATGCAATTCAAGGGAATCACCTTAAAAGTACGATTTTTAGCGGAAAATCCATCCAAACTTACAGGAATTCGATCAAATGAATGTCAACTTCGTCCACCATTTTGTTTCACGGCCATAGGGGCCTGGAAAAAGCGACAGGGTGACCAACCGACTCGTGCCCAGTCCCCTTATGGGTAAACGACAACGATTTATTGATGATTTTGAAAGGACTAATTCTCCAGAGAACACCATGTTTACATTGTAGCATACACTACAGGTAGATTTATAGAATGACGATATACAACTCGAACGCACACTGTAGATTGATGGTAGACGGTTTATTGTTGGTCTGGAGAAAAATGATGTGGTTATATGTGGTTCGAACTAAAATATAACAATTACTAAATACGCTAAATACATGATTGAATTACAGTTGAATTGTGATTGATCAAGGTAAATTAACTAAAGTATAACGATGATTTCTAACGAATTACAATATAAGGATCAATCGTACAAGAGTAAACAACTAATGGTTGACTGGATGGAATACGAGCAGAAATTACAATCATAACTTACAATAGAAATATAAAACGAATTGATTACTTACTTTAGTATACGTACACATTTGTTGCAGCTGAATAGAAGTAGAATAATTGAAGAATAGGTAGACTTATAGAACGCGTGTATCGGACAGACTTAGATAACTAAACTAGATCTAATAAGGTTACAATTACTAATCAAACAATTCGATAACTAATTAACTACGGTATTGCGGTACATACATTACATACATCACATGGTTTGAAATGGGCAATTTACATACGAAGCTAAAGAGGTCTATTGGACTAGATATTCTAAGAGCTGCGACATTACCCAAATTTTTGGTCATTTTAAGTAATAAAGTTGTTGTTGTTGTTGTTGTCGGGCGATTTTGGTTCAATTCGGCAAATAACGGGGCTCGTTTGTTCTTACTATGGGTATTTTATTTGGCGAGACGTGGGTGTTACTAAAACGAGTAACGGAGTAATGAGTAACGAGTAACAGAGTAACGAGAAAACGAGTAACAGCCAAATTTCGCCACATAGAAATTTTCAATAGCGAGTAATGAACTAATGGCAAAACGAGTAACAGCCAAATTTAGCCACATAGAAAATTGTTCAAAAACAAGTAATAAGGGTAATGGATAAAGTAAGGATAATAGCCAAATATATAATATAAAATACATCTTAAAATCTTACCGTAAAAATGTCAAACAACAGTAATCGTCAATAAGTCAATTTCTTAGCCATTTTCAAAGTTACCTCCGATCCCATTGAGAGGCTGCCGATAAAGCCGTTTATGCACAGACACTTACTTTGACCAGTTCACGACAAATGTTATGCTATTTCTTCGTGTAAACCACAGGAAGCCCAGTAAGATGGCACCTGCCTTAGTTTACCCTGCGAGCAGAGGGAATTTTATCTGGGCTAAAGTCTTCAAAAGAAAGAAGTTAAGGGAGAAAATTCTTCTTCCTCTTCCGACTTCTACAGGAAAAGACCTCTGCTAGCAGGGTAGCCTTAGTTGGGCTTACTTATGATCTTTTGCGAAACGATGCCGAACTCTACTGTACGATACGAGGCGATACGAGGCGAAATGAAACGATGCGAAACGATGCGATACGGATCTTTTGCGAAACGAACTCTACTGTACAATATGTGATAATTGTAATTCTTCACTCTCTAGAAGCTTCTTTAGTCAAGAACGAGCTATGTTATTGCCGTCGGAGCGAAGCGTAGCTTACATCAACCAATCAGAATGGACCGTTCCCACGGCTGAAATGGACAAGAAACGATCGCGAAATCAAAACATTTTTACATGGAAGATTGTCAAACCACTGGGTGAATCAGTAAAATTCAAGAATCAGAATCTCTATCACGTGTATATCTCAAAAGCTATGAAAAGAAAGCTCAAGAGTGTCGCAGGTTTACTGGGAAGATAAACAATATTTTAGTCTTTCCATCCATTGACGAGATCTGATGCGCCCATGCATAATTTGACAACAAAGGTGGCGGCGGCCCACTGTTATTACAAGGCCCTTGAAGCGTTGTCGTCAAGATTAGCGAATTTCCTGCTACATGTAAGTGACAAAAAAGCCAATAAAGTAATATTTTCTGGTTCTCTAGCTGTCGCCCGCGGGGAAAACCCTCCATTACACCTTGGGGGGAGGGACAGTGACAAAACTCTCATTTCGTTTCGTAGATGATTATAGTTTTTTTGTGAGAAGATTTGCTTAACAGAATTCCCGAAAACATTTACTCGAGTATTCATGGATTTGGATGAGAGAATGAGGTATACATTTAGCAGGAAATTCAACGACAACGTTTCATATAGAAGACTAAAACCATGCAGGACGTCCTTGCAATAACAGCTAATGCCGCCACCTTTGTTGTCAATGGCCGGGCTCATCAGATCCGTCGTCAATGGCTTTAAAAAGCAGACTTTTGGGATGGTAAAGCCTCAGAGATCTTAACAGATGATTTGCTTCGATGTTTACAGCCGTAGCAGAAATCAGGTAATATTGACTTTATATTGTCGTGTTTTCACTCACTACACACTCATATATATAACACAGGTCGTTCTTGACCAAAGAGGCCTCTAGAGAGTGAATTCGAAGAATTACAATTATCACATATTGTACAGTAGAGTTCGTTTCGCAAAAGATCCGTATCGCATCGTTTCGCAAAAGATCATAAGCAGTCGATAGCGATGGTGTATGCTTGTTCCAGCACTCGCAAATAGATCCGTTGGATTACTTGTTTTTGAACAATTTTCTATGTGGCTAAATTTGGCTGTTACTCGTTTTGCCATTAGTTCATTACTTAAGAAATGAAGTACGTCTTCCGTGTTTTCATGCTCTCATGAAAACCGAGGTACGTTTGGGAGAATTCGAGAGCAGATCAGTCCAAACACGAGACGTAGTCGAGTGTTTGGACCTGCTCGAGAATTCTTCCAAACTTACCGAGGTTTTCATGAGAGCATGAAAACACGGAAAACGTACTTCATTTCTTTTATAAAATAATTATTTTTTCGAAATAAAGTACAAAAAACAAAAGATAAACAGACGAAAAAACATAAATCGTTTATTGTCTAAATCGTAATTCTCAATACATTGCACCAACCAATCAGAAAGCTCGATATATGTGACTTTGATATGAATTATTTTGGCGAGTGTTTGAACCGGCAAACTGTGGGCAAGAAAATGTGTCATTTTAATTATGATTTAACCTCAAATCAAGTTGAAAACCAAGCGAAAAGTTAACAGTTATACATATTGTGTTAAAAAGATCAGTTTGAATACAAAAGTGGAGGAAATAGTTCTTTTTGAAAGCAAACACGTCGACTATTTGTGATCGTGGTTCTCAGTGACAGTCGGCGGCTGAACGAAACGTGGACTGAACCGATGGAGCAAGGTTCGTGTTTGAAAAAAATCTCGCTAAACCGACTGTTTGGGATGTTGTGCATTGCTGAGAAGTAGTCTGCTTCCTTCAGTTGTTTTTGCTGCTTGGATTGAGTGCCTGGGCGAACACATTACTGCACTGTTGGAGCTGGTTGGAAGATGGCCGGGAGTTGTACTTGCAAGCTAGTGACTGCTCGTTTCGGTTATCCAAAATAGCTATAATTTGGCAGTTAGACAGCCCTGCGTTTGACAACAGAGTAATGGCAGTTGGCCTAACACAATGATTTGTGTAGCTCTTGGAGAGATTCTCGTTGACACTCAATTATTTCATCATATTTCATACAACCGGTTTTCATATCATCGAGCTGATTTTCATCAAAACAAGACGTTTTTTCTTAGCTGGATCACTAGCATTCTGTTATTCAAGTAAGTTAATTTCAAAGTTTTGAACATTTAGTAAATTTTGATAATGAAAATGTCGTACACTGAAAACAAAATTAGTTTTAGGTCAAAAAGTCGATGAATTTTCCATTAATCTGGCAGGTCGTTACGTCATTTCCATGTTTTCACAGGCAAATGAAACACGGCGGATCAGCCAATCAGAGCGCACATACCATTTAAATTATTTTATAATCGCTATTGAAAATTTCTATGTGGCGAAATTTGGCTGTTACTCGTTTTCTCGTTACTCTGTTACTCGTTACTCATTACTCCGTTACTCGTTTTAGTAACACCCGGCGAGACGTAACAAAGCTCGCGCGCCAAAATCGCCCTGAAATTAACATATAGCTACATATAGCTGATATAGCTATCAGCTCAGATATACCACGAGTAGAGAAAGTTGGAGATTTTCAACAATGGCAGACCGGTTTTGCCGAAATAAAAATTAAAACAAATGTTATATTTCTCACAATCCAGTGGTTGTCTACATAATAAAATAATTATTCTCATGTACGACTCGATTTCGTGGGATAATTGTTAAATGTTGGTTGAGCAAAATATCGTGATTTGTTAGGGTGTAACTGAATGATGGAACTGAACTTTGCCGTGAAACAACTCGCAAATGTTTACACATTTAAAAGTAGAATCGTCTCTAACTTTGACTTCATGATCATGTGTCATGCTCTCGCTTCGAATTGAAATGAAAAGTCAGTCAAGTAATTTCTTCAATAGAAACACTATTTTTTGGTCAATGAAAAAAGGATATGAAATTATATTAACAAGAAAGGAAAGGTGTCAGAAGAAAAACTTTATATTAAAGAAGTGAACATGTAGGTATATAGTACATAGACTTTCCACAAGCTAAGTAAGAAATGCAGTTTTATATTCTCTAGTCACAGCATTCTATCTAAAACATATTTCAAGCGAATTAACACATCATAGAAACAGTTTTGGTGATCAACCGAGTTTTATATTTGACCGAGTTTTTTGTCTTCGTCCGAGTTTTGTGCGTGTAGATTCAGACCAGCAAAACATCCGACTTACGGATGTAACGCAATCAACCAATGCATTAATGGATTAACAAGAAATGAGAAATCTATGGGAACATTGTGTAAAACGATAATCAAGAAACACTTTTGGGAACATTGGATGTTATTGCTGATATGAATGAAGATCTACTTAAGATAAGTGAATGGTGCTTACAACCTCCTACTACTTACTTATTAATATGTATTTGATTAGGAAACTTGTCTAGCTTTGAAAAGCCCACTGGGAAAAGTCAATAATCAAAGATGTATGTATTGTGTAAAATGCCGACATTCAAGAAACACTTGCTACAAGTTAAAACAGCTTATCTACGTTTTACGGTTAACAAAATGACATCTATTTTGGAAGTATAGATATTTCTAATCTGATGGAGTTAAGGCTGAGCAACTTCAGCTTGGGCTCTACACAACATTCTTTTAAATAACCCCTTCCACAAACCCAATACGTTAGATCGTATTTCCTTGCTTATGAACCCATACAAGAATGGATTGAGAACGGGATTGAGTGCGCTAAGAAAACGAATAACTAATAAAGCTTTCTGAGGAACAGATTCGGGATTTAGAGCAAACCAACTCTTAACAATGAAAGGAGGACCACAGCACAAAACGAACGAAATAAACATTAAAATAACAAGAATAGTTGATCTGTACTCGGCCTTCATGGCTGATGCTTTAGATAACACTTTTCCTTTCGAGTGGCGCTGATTCTGTCTTGACTTCGTGTGTTCATTTCCTTCATTGGATGTGCTAGGTATTGATGGCAATTTAGTTGAAGTGTGTTCATCAGCTTCTTCTACTAAGCCATGATTGACTTTTCCAATCTTTTCGATTTCGTTCTCGTTCTCTGTTTCGACTCCCTGACTTTCATCGACATACTGTATATGAACTACGTCTTTTATGTTGGTTTTCTGGTCTTGGTTGCCTGGTTGTTTGGGACGGCTATTCTTGTGATTGTTTGATCGATTTTCTTCAGTATCCTGATCTCTAGATCCTATTTCATTGTGAATTTCAACATCCACTATAAACGTAACGCTTCTTTTACCTCGTGGAATTTCATTTTCTTCTGTCACCTGATTGCCTTCCACATCTGTTTTTCCAGTTTTTTCGATTTCGTTATCTTTCTCTGTTTCGACTCCCTGACTTTCATCGACATCTTGTATATGAACTACGTCTTCTATGTTGGTGTTCTGGTCTTGGTTGCTTGGTTGTTTGGGTCGACGGCTATTCTTGTGATTGTTTGATCGATTTTCTTGAGTATCCAGGCCTCTTGATCCTACCACATTCTGAACTTCAACATCCACTTTATACGTAACGCTTTCTTGACCTCGTGGAATTTCATTTTCTTCTGTCACCTGATTGCCTTCCACATCTGTTTTTCCAGTTTTTTCGATTTCGTTATCTTTCTCTGTTTCGACTCCCTGACTTTCATCGACATCTTGTATATGAACTACGTCTTCTATGTTGGTGTTCTGGTCTTGCTTGCTTGGTTGTTTGGGACGGGTATTCTTGTGATTGTTTGATCGAATTTCTTGAGTATCCAGGCCTCTTGATGCTACATCATTCTGAACTTCAACATCCACTTTAAACGTAACGCTTGGTTTACCTCGTGAAGTTTCATTTTCTTCTGCCATCTGATTGTCTTCCACATCTGTTTTCTTTGTGTACGTACCATGTACACCGACTTGAGGAACTTCAGAGTTTTTTCCTTCTGCCTTCGAGAATGTCAACTTGCCTGGAGATGCTAGCTTGGCTTCAACTGTCTGTTTTCTCTTTTTTACACGATCGCCGATCTTCTTACGGCTAATCAAAACCTTCGCTGTGCTTGTAAAAACTAATATATTCATCAACATCGGTAGTGCAAAGACCAGGGAGAATAACGTAAACCAATTGTATGGGTATTTTCTGGAATCTAAACCACACCAACACTGTCCATCAATCGCCTCGTACTTACCCCAGCCAAAGAAGGGCGTCAACGCGAGAATCAAGGACACAAACCAAGCACCAAGGCATATTCGATTGACAATGGACGGGAAAACGTTTGCACGATAGTCAAAAGGTTTCAAAATGCTGTAGCAACGAGTAATTGCCATGATAGTTATCAAATACATGGATAAGGACATGGTTAATCGACTGGCAAATGCAGTCCATTGGCAAAGGAAGGGCTCGGAGATTAGCGGACTCCCAAGAACCAAAAGGAAAAGGTAAGGAACGTATGTTACGAAAAACAAGCAATCTCCAACAGCCAAGTGAAGGATCAACAAATTACCAACTGACAGGCGCCGAAATTGGCGAGCCAATACGATGATGATGGACCCGTTTAGCAATAATCCCAGCATTAAAATTATTATACCTGATACCAGTCTTTCGTACCCTGGGCGCCTGCATTGGTTGAGGCTTGGTGATGGTGCAGACGTTGAGTTTGCCGACATCGCGACGAAGTTGTTTCTCACGGACGTTGATTAGAACGTCGTGTCTGGTCGAATAAATATTGAAAATGATTTGGACTGATGGAGAGGACTAGCTATTTACAGTGTTACGCCTTTCAGGCACAAGGGCAGACAGGAAAGTCTTCCTTTTAATCAGTCTTTATTGTCGCTTCTCTTCTTCTATTTTAGCAAAACTCTTTACGGCAACTTTATGGTTGAAAAGTGCTTTTCAAGAGACAATGATTTTTATATTCTTACTGAACGTAATGATAACATTTACAAAACAACGTTGGAGCTCTCTTAGAGATAGGAAAGGCTAAAAGCCATTCTTCTATTGAGGACGATTCAAAGACTCAAAACATAAGGGCAAAATGTTTAGTTTGAATTATTTTGAAGCATTGTTTTAATCAATCCGGCAACTAGTTGAGCAGCTGCATAATGCGAGATTTAGAAATGTTTAAGCCGCATCTACACGAACAAGTTTTCATTGGCAAGTTTTCCTTGACAAGGAAAAATTTACAATGTTTCATCTACACGAGCAAATTTTCCTTGACAAGGAAAAATTGGCGATGTTTTTGTCGTCTATACATAAGCAAGTCTTCCCTGTCAAGAAAACTTGTCAAGGAAAATTTGCTCGTGTATAGATTCGGCTTTACTGTTCCTGTTCCTGCTTTATTCTCTGTTTTTATTCTCCTGTTTTACTCGCTGTATTGATCATAAGAGGGCTGTTAGCATGACGTCTCGGTAGTCAAGAGTTGGTACCGTCTGCGTATCTTTATTCTGTACAGGATTTTCTTCTATTAGTATTCCTACTGATTTACATGCTATGAACGATTCTATTGATAGTATAATGTGTATAATGTAGAGGAACAATCGAGTACGAAAATCCTGCGGTATACAGCGGATCTTGTGTAGATCTTACAGCTTGCGATGCAAATAGAGATGAAAAATCTAAGAGCAGCTGACACACTGTAGAGTTATATGTTTATTATTATCGCTGTAGATTACAATATATTGGTGAAACAAAACGACAATTAAAAGACAGGTTTAATGAACATAGACGTACTATTGACAAAACTAACACTAAATCCAAGCCCACTACTGTAGCTGAGCACTTCTTAACCACCTCTAACCACTCCTCTAATGAAAAAATCCACTCTTCCCGGGATTCAATTCGCAAAGCCAGGGAAACATTCCTTATTATCAAAGCTAACACTTTAGAGCCTCACGGACTCAATATATGTTCGTGATGAATCTTAATCCCTCGCTTATCTATATTTACATTTTCTAAATTTCTGTAATTTTTTTTACCTTACATCATTTCCATTTCACCTATACACCTTTTTCAAAAAACGTTGTCGCGTTCAAAGCAACAAGCGTCAAGCCAAGACCGAAGTGAATGCTTGTTATGTGCTGATAATTAATATTTAAATCACAATTGTTTCTATGAGGACTAATTACAAAATGTGAACATTTTCACGTGCTTGTTTGCATATCGCACTTCAGAAAATAATAGGTCTGATTTGAATAATTTGCCAACACAAAACCAGCATTCACTTCGGTCTTGGCTTGACGCTCGTTGCTTTGAACGCGACAACGTTTTTTGAAATAGGTGTATATTACATTGCACTTGAGTCTCCATCATTGTACCTGAAGAAGGCTGATGTGGCCAGCCGAAATATCGTACATAATAAACATATAACTCTACAGTGTGTCAGCTGTTCTTAGATTTTTCACTATTTATAGTGAATTTTCCAAACTCCTGTCTATCAAAATCCGTTAACCGATGCTTTCTCTTTATGATTGGATAATATAGTAAGGTGATTGTTAATTAGCTTGGTTAACAAGTTCAGTTACAAATCCAACGATTTGTTAAAGTTAGAACTCAAGATATCCCATGAAAGTTATTAATACCAATAGGTTACAAAGATTGTAAGTTACCTAACAGTATATAAAAACATTAAAAGGGGGAAACGAAGTCAAAGGAAAGAAATCGAATAAGCCACTTCATGCTGTCGTCCGCCATTTTGAATTGGGACAAACTCGGCAAAATTTATAGAAATCTGGATCACTTTGACTTGCCGTAACTCCGCTCGAGTTTGTTGGATTTTCAAAATTTAAACCGGCTTCGATAGTCAGCAGGCATGCATGTCAGTTGTGGGACTGAAAATAAGACCAGTCAGTAGGTGTTTTCATTACCTTTTTCGAGTCAATCTTCTTTTCACGAATGTATCTTAAAATTTTGAGCTAATTTGCATATTCACGTGCCGAACGTTTTATTTTGAAAACAAAACAAAAAATTTCAGTCTCGATTTGTAGCCTTCCAATACCCATCATATTATAGGTCATAAATAACAAAGAAAATATATTTTCTAAAATGGTAAGTTTTTAAAAATCCAACGAAATCGAGCGGAGTTATATACGGCAAATCAAAGTGATCCAGATTTCTATGAATTTTGTCGCATTTGTCCCAATTCAAAATGACGGACGACAGCGTGAAGTGGTTTATTAACACACTAGGTTGTGGAAAGTACGTAATAAGAAATAAAGACACGAAGAAGGTGTAGCTACGAGTTCTAAATTGGAGGACGTACCAAAGTATACGTTAGATCTATCCTATGTGGGATAGCATGTATGATAATTACTCGTGCCCAGGCCAAAGGCCGCACGAGGTATAAAATACAGACCGTATTTTTGTTATTCACGTCGCAAATCTGCAATCGAGTGGGACTGGGAACGAGACCACGAGACTGACCATGAGGTTGCAGCGATCGACGTTGTAGCAACGTTTTGTAGTGTCGATCGACGAAGAAAGTCAAGTCAAGATGGTGAAGGTATTCGTCCTCTGTTTTTTCCTCTTTACGCTCGAAATGCTTACAAATGCACACACGTCACCGTTCGCGGTAAATCTACACTAAAAGACGTTGAGCGTTTTCGGAAATATGGATTGTTCCGCGAACACATGAAAGCCTTGAATGCCATTCAAGCCAAAGTTATACTCGATGAACATGTTATGAAAGCCTTGAAAACGACGAAAGCCAAAGTTATAAACGATCAACATGTTATGAAAGCCTTGAATGCCATGAAAGCCAAAGTTATACTCGATCAACATGTTATGAAAGCCTTGAATGCGATGAAAGCGAATGCCAAAGTTATAAACAATGCCAAACTTATAAATTACGATCAATATGTTATGAATGAAAGCCTTTATTATACAAACTTGATGAACTACAATCCTGGAAGCAACCCACGATGTTTCCCGACGAAGGTGAAGTGGACTTTACCGTTTGCATTATTTGTGTCATGAGTGTTACTACACTGTATTGTTGTCATACAAGTTTATGCTTGCTATTGCTGTGCTACCTACCTATACTACTTATAAGCTTAAACAGTTATGATTGTGATATATTTGAGAAAGCAAGCGAATTATCTGTCAATACTGATGAGAAGGTTTCACAGTTTATATCAATAAAAACATGTAGATCACGATATGCAAAGTTTATTTATTATAACCGTATTAAATACAACTACTATGAATGTGATGTTTATACAGTCAACTCTCCCTCCGCTAACGGACACTCTCGTAAGCGGACAGCTCTACTTACGGACACCTTTTCAAATCCCCGTTTTACTTCCCAGTCAAACTCTGTATTTACACATTCTCCGATACAACACGGACGCGAATGCTGTAAATGGCTTCTAAACGCATTATATCTTTAGCGAACTGAGGAGGTTGAGAAAACGAAACTAGTTTTCGCTAAGTAAGTTAATAAAGTGCGTAAAGGAATGAAATGAAGGTATAGAACCTCGTCTTATGTACTATGACATTTACAAAGTCCTTTGGGGTCTCAGCAAAAGAAATATCAGAGAGGCTTCTAAACCTCCATCCCAATTTACCTTGATTTAAAACAGCATTACACGAAATCTAAGCAAATAACACAAGAAAATTACAGAACTTTCTTGTAGAGGTACTTTTGACGTCACTGTCATGCGCAGGATACACCTAAAGTCATCCCACATTGGAAAGAGCTTTTGTATTTGTAAATAGGAAGCCGTAATGATATTCGTAACTTGCTGTCGGTGCTATGCAAAGGTCAATGATACGAGTAAATGAGACCTTTGCATGACCTGTGTGTCAGTTCTATATCACTGATATAGAACTGATGAATAAAACATTAGTGTTGTATCAGTGATACAGCAACATAATGTTTTATTCATTAGGTCTGTATCACTGATACAGCACTGATGTTTTATTCATCAGTGTCTGTATCGGGGTATACAGATCCATGCATGTGACCGATTCAACCAACCTGGTTGGATCAATTGCTCATGAATTATTAATGAGGTTTAGAAGTAAGAGATAAATACCGAGAACGGAGGCAATAAGCCATATAAATCCCGAGGGCTGTATGCCCGAGGGATTTATAGGCTTATTGCCGACGTTCGAGGTATTTATCTGACTTAGTTTAAATTTGACAAGGTTTTCGCACGAAGCAATCTGAGGCATTTTCTGGTATTTTTTGGAGTGTTATTTAGCATGAATACTATATGAATAGCATGAAGAATAGTAACCGCTTCTCACTGACAAACTTACCACTCATTGTTCCGGTTAGGTAGTAGTTAAGATATGGGGAACGCGATTTTCCGGAGGCAATGAGCAGTGAAGGGATAGGATATGCAATCGTCGCCGAAGGGGAGGAGGGAGGGTCGAAGCGAGTCTGCTCTAAAGCGGCGGCTTAACTTCGCGAAATGAGTGCAGAACCGACTTCGAGGGCGGTTATAAACATTTCCCAGGTCCCATGGGGTGTAGATGCGTGTATCCCGAGAGTTAGCGGCCTTTACAACACCTACCCGTGGAATGCGAGATCAAATCGTGGCCATCTTGCCAGTGAGAATAGCATTTCAGTGCTCATTATGAATTCACCGGGATGTATTCATATACAACCCAGGGCTGTATATGGATACATCCCGGTGAATTCATAATGAGCAATTCAATTGCTGGGTGCCGAAAATATATTTCGTGCATTTTGACATTTTTGAATGTAAAAACAGATCTACGTTTTTACCGTTAAACACGAGATCCTTTTACAAAATTATTATTATTATTATTATTATTATTATTATTATTATTATTATTATTATTATTATTATTATTATTATTATTATTATTATTATTATTATTATTATTATTATTATTATTATTATTATTATTATTATTATTATTATTATTACTATTATTATTATTATTATTATTATTATTATTATTATTACTATTATTATTACTATTATTTTTCTATCTCTCATTTGTAATTTGTTTTGATTATTACTATTATTATTATTGTTTTGAGAAATAAAGTTATTATTATTATTATTATTATTATTATTATTATTATTACTATTATTATTATTATTATTACTATTATTATCATTATCATTTATTATTGTTATTATTATTATTATTCGAAATAAGGAGAGACATTTTATATAGTCCTTTATTGCTATTAATTTTAGATACAATAATAACAATTTAAGACAACAACAACAACAAAAAACAATTATTACATGCAACTACAGCCATTATCACTACTATTATTATTTATTTATATTAAACTAACAAAAATACTACATATATAAATACGTATCAGCTTTGCGATATTTAGTAAATAAACCCCTTCTAACGACTGGTATATCGGCTGATAATGTCCGCGGCTGAGACTGGATGTTCCGAAGAAGAAACAGTTGGCCGAGAAGCGAAGCTTCGACTTTCTACGTACGTCTTCTGTAAATAAAACACTCGGCTAGCTAGGAGAAACCACATCCATTATTGCGTATTTGTTTGCCTTTGTCGTGTTGTTTTTTTCGGACTGCGTTGTTCTGCCATTGCAATTTAGATAATTTCATTTTTCTCAAAAGTGGGAGATATCATCTCAAAACTGGGGGATATTTAACAGATAGAAGGCGAACTCGAGCCTTCTATCGGCAGATAGTTGGCGAGATATTTTTTATTTGTGTTTTCATCTTTCACTGATCATGAATATTCAAATTTTAAACAACGCGCGGTCGCTGCTGTCTATCGGCTGATAGTAGGCTAGTTTTGAACCAATCAGATTGCGAGTTTCGCTATAGTAGGCAGTTGTGGTATTCTAATACCTGACATACGTCAAGTGAAATTGTACCACGTGACCCGTTTTGACCAATTAATGGGCGCGCGCGAAAATGTATCGATGGGTTATAATTACAATATATATTAGCATAATTACATTTATGTCCTACGGATTAAGATTATTATCGTTATTTCTTAGAGCTACTAAAAGGTTCTGCCATTTATTAGGTGAAATGATACTCTATCATTTGAAACTGCAATTTTATATTCAATTTTTTCTAGGGATCTCAGGTGATTAATAAATAATAGGCCCTTTGCAGGATTACGATCACGTGGTTGTACTGACTGGCAAAAAAATCTGACTTTATTTATTTGAAGAATCTTACATGATATCAGTAGTGACAGGAAAGAAATCTGTTTGAAATGCTATTTTTTAACCTCCAGTTGATTGTTGATCTTTCTCAATCAACGTCTCCGATCAAAGTTTGTTTGCCAGTCAGCAGAGCCGTTCCCATGCATGGGATCTTCGGCTCAGTTCATTCGTTTTTCAAGCGATATATTGACATGTGACTGTAAACTGCAAAGGGCCAATAAATAAAATATTCTAGTGTGGGGACGTGACCAACTGGTCGAAACTTGTAAAGAAGAAGTTTATAAGACGAATATAAAATCTCATTAAACTTTGGTCTGGAGTGACTTATTAATGAAACATTTAACTATAAAAATATTCGATAAAATGTTCTTAAAATACATTATAAAATATAAACGACGTTTCGACGTTAACATAACGCTATTAGGGACCTTAAGCATCGAGGACGAAATGGACGACGACGACGTCAGAGAAACAATAGCGCTAATTACAACATTCAATAACTTCTTGTTGGAATGTAGGAAATGAGCTCGATTTGGTCTTAACTCCAGGCGTTGAGTGCTAAACTACGACGTGAAATGCCTATGTTTGACGACGCAAAGAGAACGAGAACGTCAGTTCGTTATTTGTACAGATAGTTGTTTTCGGTCAACCGGACCACAAAAAGACAATGTCATTCATGATAGGCGGCGCAAATTTAGTGAAAACACGGAATATGAAGCAATTATGAAAACAATAGACAACAAAACACTTTATTCGAACTTCGTCGTCCTCGACGTCGTCGTCCTGGTGCTTAAGGTCCCTATTATCAAGTCAAAAGTAAAGTGAAGATGAAAGATATATATAACAATAAGAACAATAACGTTAATTAAACAACAAAAGTAATAATTATAAAGTCAAACAAAGAGATTAGCACGCACGGAATCCGTTTGTATATTTAGGTCTCAGTTTCTTAATGTACGTAAAATACATCCAAATCAGTTTTAATACAGTTGAACCTCCCGTTGCGACCACTCTCGTAAGCGACCACGTCTCCTGAGCGACCAGTTTTCCAAAATACCAAAATTTTCCAAGTCAGATCACTATAATGTAAAGCTAGTAAACTACCTTATTTAACGTCGGTAACTCTTAACAGTAATTCAACTGACAAAGCTGAGGCCGACGGTGCGCACTTTACTCCCCTCTTATATATTATATATTTATTCTTAATTTATTGTAGCTCATTAGCATAGAAGAGCCACCTCGTGGATACCCTGGTTCCAGAGGGGCTTGCTGCTAAACGAGTCGCGAAGCGACGAGAATCTTAGTCGCGAAGCGACGAGAGTCGAGGAGCGAAGCGACGAGCCCCTCTGGCCACTCGAGTCAAATTTTCCCGCATTCCAGGGAAAAATTAATCCGCTCTCTGATTGGCTATTCATGAGATCGTCATAGAAACCACCAACGGTCTATTTTGATTGACTCTCATATCGAAACCGTCAAAAACCGGTTTCAAACCTTCAGAGTATTGAGCGGAAACAACGTAAACATGTCGAGTGATAGCGAACATTTCGTTCGTGTAGGCTTTTATAGCGCCGTTCAGTTCGAGTTAGCCTCCAAGTTTCCTAATGTCAGTAAGCTGAAGTCGGTTCACGATCGAAGTCTCACTTTATCAGTTCATCGAGCGACGAGATGTTTTCTCTTCGCAGAACGCCGCCAGCAAGCACAGCTGAAATAATACAATAATCGTTTTTTCCCCCAATAAACAGAACACGATCTCTGGCGTTTCGAACGAGTTTCCCCCATGTTTATTTTGATTCATTTGCTGCACCACGTGAAACGTGACACATGCAAATTAGTCCTGGCAATAAAACCGGTTTGACAGGAAGTGAACTCTAAAGCGAGGCTGCCCGTTGGAGATGTCTCGAGTGGCCAGAGGTTTGTGGAGTGAACTTTCTTAACAATCATTTAGCACGAAAAATTATTCTCTAAATCGTGAAACTTCTCAAAACCTCTGATACCCAGGGTACCTCGTGGATTGCTAATGAACCGTTATTATGATTATGATTATTATTATGATGATGATGATGATGATTATTATATTATTACATAATACACAGCGACCACCTCTCGTAAGCGACCGCGACCACTTTTAGAGCTGAAAGTTTGATAACAGATAATCAAACGGAAATGGAATTAATTATTTGTCGCTGTGAGTCGCGAATGTTGCACATATGCACGGCGTAGCTTTTGATTTCGTTCTACATTGCCAGAAATATGGGACAAGATGGCCGCCGCGCATGCGTTTTACGGCACAAAAAATGCAAAATGGTTGCCGTTCTGTATAAGAAAATGTATGGGAAAAATTGACTTTTCAGAATTTGTAGCGTTCAGAGGTTTAACACCCTCGTTGCACATCTAGAAAGTATTAAGGTATCTATCAATCGTTGCACTCACCATATTACCGATCTACAACGAAGACCAGGTTTTCCGCCCGAGCAGTTTGTTTTCTTCACATTGAAGCTACCAGATTTCCCATACATTTACTGTAAGATCGAACAACCCTACGCAGTTATCGGTCAGTTTGAGGTAGTAGGCCTTGACACAGCAGAAGTGCACATCTCGATGCCAGTAAAACACTGTTTAGTGTGTTCAAATCGCCGATAAAATATGTTATATCGCAATTCCATCTTCCGCCCGAACGCTCTGAACTTTAGGTACAAATAAATGGTAAAGACGCCATGTTGAGATCTAGTTTTGAGTCAGAACGACAAAAACTTCGCTATATCTCCACCATCCGCCATTTTCCTGTTTACATGAGTTCTTAGTGCATTCTGGGATTGCACACAGGGAGTCCGAGAGCGTGAAGGGTTAAATTTCGATGTATTTTCGTGTATCCCTCTATTTCTGTGTTGGGCTTCCTGTGTCATATTTTGATCGACCGTTGGAAACTTTTTTTTATTTTTTAGTCAGTCTTTTTGATATTTTGAAGTTATAAAATCGCTTTCTAAACAAAGATGAACGCTAATTAAGATCTGTATGTCATTTATTTAGCAATTAGAACTGTTTTTAGCGAGTTTTGGGACAAAATGCTGAGCCCGAGGAAACCGCTGGCTAATGTCCCATATTTCTGGCAATGAGTATATAACACAACTAGACGCTCTTCTAGCGTGAAGTCGGGCTTCTAAATGAAATGTAACCTATTTGAACTAAATATAGATATCTTATAGTGCGATTAAAACAGTGTTTGGTTGCTCGTCGTTGCTGACTCGAGCTCGATAGAACTTGCTTTCCTTGCAATTTCAGTACTGCGATTTCACAAACTCAGCGAATCATGAATGACAATGATAGTTTATTTGTTACCATAAATATATCCATACAAATACAAATACCGTATACATAAACTAGACATCGCAGAGTGATTAAACAATGTTTGGATGAAGTGTAAATATGGGTTTTAATACTTTAGGGTTATCGGGTCGGCTGAAAACCTTACAACTGTTCTCTTCACCGCCGGCTGCGTGTATCAACTCACTTCGTTCTAAGTTCTGAAGATCTCTAAACCCTTCGCAGTACTAGTACTAGATTGATAAATCCATATCTCTATGAATTATTGTCATCGGGAAAGATTTGTCACAAGTAGTCAGCTAGAATTTCTCTGGCACGCCCCCGCATTCTAGTACATACAAACATGGGCTCAAATTCAAGGTTTTTTGCAATTTTCCTCGTATAAATGCATATAACTAAAAAGTTAACGACGGATTTAGTTTGTTTGATCTTTCGTGGACCATATTATTAGGTTATAATTGAAATTCGATGCAAAAAAGTACCGTATTTTTTTAGTTGAATGGGTCTACCTTACAAGAGAATTGGCGTGACATGACCTCAAACTGGCCTGTCAGCCCACAAAAATAGCTTTTATTGAAACTACACAGGCCTAGTCACGAAATTAACTACGGATTAGCATAGCCCGCTCTTTTATGGACATTTTGATACCAAATACATGTTAGTTCGTAAAATTTTCGCACCGTATTTCGGCCAGTTTTTATAGAGTCCCATACAGAGTATATACACAACAGCCTCGAAGCTCTTCCTAGTATTTATATCTATTGATCATTGTATTATTTTGACTCGATGTAAACTCCTGGGCATTCAAAACTATGATGTGTCAGGCTTCTCTGGTGTTGTTAGTATGACTATTGATCACAGCATAGTTAAAGATCACAGCTTGTGCCTTCGCCGTTGCACAAACAAAACTGATGAATCTGAGGGAACTGATAGCGGTGAAAATACTCAATGCAAAGCAGTGGTGAACCCTTTTTCCATGCACAACAATGAGCGTACACTCGGGCTTATGACAAGGACAATGTCAGTTGCGTGAGGAGAGACCTGACAATGACTGACAGTTGCGTGACGAGGGAGACTATGTATATACATGTATGTGTCGAGTTCATTTGATTTGCCTTTGACTTTGAGTTCATTTGATTACCTTTTGACTTTGAGTTCAATTGATTTGATTTTGATGAGTTCGTGTAAAGGCCCCCTCTCTAGCTTCAGATCCCGAAACGTCGAGTTTGGAATCGAGTTCGAGTTCGGGTTCGAGTTACGGTTCGAACGTCGAATAAAACAAGGACATCTTCTTCAATACAATATCATTTCTCTGACGTCATGACAATCAGTGACAGTTGAGTGACGAGGGAGACTATGAGTCGGGTGAGTACGAACATGATACGTCTTGAGGTTGCATAGGTCAGATGGTTCTGATAACGCCCTCACGTTTGTTTTTGTGAAATATATTTTAAGCGAGCTTCTAGTCCTTCTACCACTTCTAGTCATTGAACGATGAACTAGAATCCTGACCTTTTAATAGCTTGAAGATCTACAGCTGCTTTCAAAACTAAGATTCAAATCTACTTTAGTCCTGTGTGTGTGTGTTTTTTTCTTATCTGCTGAGTAATCTTGAAACTCGATACGATTAAATACGTCGCATACTTTCGTCATTCTTTAGCCGAACAAAACTACGACTACTACTACCGAAAAACGCATTTTATAACTCGGGCTTCCTTCGGAAGGGCCCGAGTAATTAATGTAACAAGTAAGTGTTATATATGTCGATGTATTAATCACGGCATGTAATTATAAAAGCAATAATCTATGACTGATTTGGGGATTTCGTGGGGGGGGGGGGGGGGGGGGGGGGGGAGGGGGTCAAGCGAAAATATAAATTAAACTGAAGTACATATTGCATATTATATATATAATATTAATATACCGAAGTGAAAAACAATCAGAAACTGACAGAAAAAAAAGAAGAATACGAATTCGAAGGGATTCGCAGGGGCTAGGACCGAAAAGACCAAATGTTCCAATTTGTAGGCAAATCTTTTCCGATGGTTATTTTGAAAACAAGACGACATAAACTTCCTCCAACAAGGTTTGTGAATTCAGACTCGACCAGTCTCGTATTGATAAATCATGTTGTTAGAGCCTTCGGTGATTATCTTAGCGGCCGGCACAGGGCGCATGCGCTGTAGAACCCAGTATGCTTTCTGAGGTCAACGACGTCGACGACGACGAACGCTACTCATTTTTAGAGTCGGGTCTTCCACAGGAAGCCCGACTAATTAGTCAGTTTGGTCATTTGTGAAGTATGTGTTTGGAGTAAGTGACGTCACGGATACAAAAGGCTATTGTTCAATAGCCAGGAATTTTGTGTAGCGACACGAAGACCTGACCGACCGAATTTCGCTGGCCGATTAGGCGATCGACACTTCACTAATGGCGGACATCGATTTTATTGTTTGTTTGAAATTGATTTTTTTCAGCACAATCTCACTTAAATGAAAAAGATATATAAAAAATGGATAACTTGCTTTGTATGAGATCATTTGAATTCGGAAAATCGATCGACCGTTAAAATCTGACAAATTTAAGGTAATGCGATCGTGTATTCGTGTGCATCTTTCCTGCGCATGATATTCAACGGCGATTATCTAAAAATCTAAGTCGGTGACCTATCCTGATTTTTCCACTGTAGGTCTAGGTCAACTAAAGCTAGAAAATATCAAAAAATGAAGACAGGTGTTCGAGCTATTTTTTTGGGGGGAAATCTACGAAGTGTTGATTTTCGAACTACTTTTCATTGGTTGGGCTTCCTGTGGTAGAGCTCTTTCAATATGGCGGATCATGCATTTTAATATTCAACGGCGAATATCTAAAAATCTAACACGTTGACCTACCCTGATATTTTTGCCCTGAGTAGGTATTTACGAAAGCTAAAACATATCAAAAAATGAAGGTAGGTCTTCGAGCTAAATTTTAAGGAAATCGCCAAAATGTCCAAAAATAGGATCGTAAAAGGAAGGTCAAAATGTATTGTTTTTGAAATTTTGGCTTTGAAAACTTATTGTTCAACACAATAAAATGACAAATTTTGGGGTTTTCATTATATTATGTTAACATATGTATCATTTGAAATTATATATTTTATTATTACCGACCTATATGGACAGCAAGAGCTTGTAACGGCCATTATCCATTTTTGCCAGAAAAGATAACCACAAGCCCCATCTTTGAAAATTTATATGTTCTCAATGGATTCGGTGACCCCCATTTGTTATTTCATTTTTCTACTCTAGCACTCAAAATCAATATTTGTGCCAAGTTTAAAAAAATTGTTCGACAAAAAATTGCACGATCGCAGCGGTTAAAGGCAAGACATCGAATTAACACACTAGGGTGTGGCAGGTACTAACGTAATAAGAAATAAATACACGAAGAAGGTGGAGCATACTATTAGGTTGTACATTGGAGGAAGTTCCAAAGTATACATTAGATCTCAAATTCTCAAATTAGACGATGGAAGCCGAATGCCTTCCTTAGGTATATAAGAACTCCATATTCACTCTAATTCAAAGGGTTGCTTGTCACATGGCCCATCGCCACGCATGTTAAACAACTAGCTAAATCGACCTCCAGCAGGAGCGAAGGTGTTGATTTCTTATTACGTTATAGTTTTGTGTTACTACTCACTGATGGGGATATCTTGGACCTAAGTCGCTCCTGCTAAATGTCCGTTCCTAGGTCGATAACGTTCTTTCTATAAATATTAATTAACTTGAACTGAAGTGAAAGAGATTGGCCTAGTCCCTGGAGAGGTTCAACAGGGGCGGAGCCATTCTCTTTTCCATCAGTTCAAGTTCATTAATATTTATAGAAAGAACGTTTTTTACAACATTTGTCAAATTTCTCGCGCGCTGATTGGATAAGAACCATCAGACACATAGAATAACGTTTCGCTCGCGCACGGATCCAGCGCGCGCTTGAATCAGTTTTTCTTTCAAATGTATTTGTCGTTTTGAGAGCCTTTTCCGCTTTCCTGAGTAAATATTGTTGTAAAAAACAAATCGAAGTCGCTTTTCTATGGTCTGTACTCTTATCGACCATAGAAATGACGTCAGAAAATGTTCAAAACTCAAATGGAACCACGAGCGTAGATCGACCTAGGAACTGACCTTTAGCAGGAGCGACTTAGGTCTTTTGTTATGATCTTATAGTTCTTTACGTTATTATTACACTGATGTGAGTTCTGGACCTCAGCAGGGGCGAGGCCAGTCTCCTTTAGGTCACATCAGTTAGACATAGACATAGACATAGACATAGACATAGACATAGACATAGACATAGACATAGACATAGACATAGACATAGACATAGACATAGACATAGACATAGACATAGACATAGACATAGACATAGACATAGACATAGATATAGACATAGACATAGACATAGACATAGACATAGACATAGACATAGACATAGACATAGACATAGACATAGACATAGACATAGACTTTATTTAGTAGCAGTAGTTTGCATACAATTAAGTTTATAAGTTAATAAAAGTGCCTATCACCCCTGTGAGATTGTTTTAAAAATCTATTCAACATAAGCTGAATAGTTGGTGGGTTCAGTATTTTGTGATTTGAACATATGAGTTATAGAGGTTTGAAATTTCAATATGCAAATTTGATGACGTCTACTAAGACTTCATTTATTATACAAAAACGCCATTGTGCTGATTATTGACATTTGAAAACTTACAGAATATTTTACAGTCTTTATAAATGATTTTATAACTTTTTCCCCATTTCAAAAATTCCAAGCTCTTCTTGAAAAAGTCTATATAAGTTATGGCAAATTCCTGGGTTGACGTCATCAAATTTGCATATTGAGATTTCAAACCTCTATAACTCATAAACGCAAGGTTCAAATCACAAAATACTGAACCCACCAACTATTCAGCTTATATTGAATAGATTTTTAAAACAATCTCACAGGGGTGATAGGCACTTTAAGTTAATGAATGAAGAAAAGTGATGTTAGACACTTATCTCGCCCATTCTGATGATGACCTCGGTCGAAAACGTTTAATATCTTTATTTGTCGTAAGACTTAATGCCTATATCATACAATATTTAACTCTTGGCGTATTATGATCAAGTTATATTATTATATTTATTATTATGATCAAGTTATATTATTATATTTATTATTATGATCAAGTTATATTATTATATTTATTATTATGATCAAGTTATATTATTATATTTATTATTATGATCAAGTTATAATTAGACATTTGTTTTTACACATATATTTTAATATATATTTTACAATGTACAATGTTTGGTGCAGCCGGTCCTGTTCTGCTCATAGCTCAAAGCCGGCCGTGATTAGCAGTATACATAAGACCATGAACATTGCATTGGCTTTGGGTGGGGTGCCTTATTCAGGTCCATTCCATCATGGCTTTGGCGGTTTTCATCCTCACCTTTGATGAGAACATTGTACTAAAGGAGACAGGTGATTCCCAAAATATATTTGTTATTTTAATAAACGGCTACTCCCAGCCCTGACCAACAATTGATTCGCCCCAAAAAAGTGTTTGTCTGTCTGTCTATATTGCGTTCTCATCAACCAGAGCTCGTCCAATGCAATGTTTCAGCTAACGATAATTTTAAGAACAAACAGCATAAATACATCTATTTTCGAAGATGGAGTTAACTAAGGCTGAACAACTTCAGCTTGGGCTCTACACAACATTCTTTTAAATAACCCCTTCCACAAACCCCATACGTTAGATCGTATTTCCTTGTTTATGAACCCATACAACAATGGATTGAGAACGGAATTCATTCCGCCAAGAAAACGAGTGATTAATAGAAATTTCGGAGGAACAGATTCGGGAGTTACAGCAAACCAACTCTTAACAACGAAAGCTGGACCACAGCACAAAACGAACGAAATAAAAATTAAAACAATTACAAGAGTTGCTCTATACTCCTTCTTGGCTGATGCTTTAGATAACATATTTCCATTCGAATGGCGCTGATTCTGTCTTGACTTCGTGTGTTCATTTCCTTCATTGGATGTGCTAGGTATTGATGGCAATTTAGTTGAAGTGTGTTCATCAGCTTCTTCTACTAAGCCATGATTGACTTTTCCAATCTTTTCGATTTGGTTCTCGTTCTCTGTTTCGACTCCCTGACTTTCATCGACATACTGTATATGAACTACGTCTTTTATGTTGGTTTTCTGGTCTTGGTTGCCTGGTTGTTTGGGACGGCTATTCTTGTGATTGTTTGATCGATTTTCTTCAGTATCCTGATCTCTAGATCCTATTTCATTGTGAATTTCAACATCCACTATAAACGTAACGCTTCTTTTACCTCGTGGAATTTCATTTTCTTCTGTCACCTGATTGCCTTCCACATCTGTTTTTCCAGTTTTTTCGATTTCGTTATCTTTCTCTGTTTCGACTCCCTGACTTTCATCGACATCTTGTATATGAACTACGTCTTCTATGTTGGTGTTCTGGTCTTGCTTGCTTGGTTGTTTGGGACGGGTATTCTTGTGATTGTTTGATCGAATTTCTTGAGTATCCAGACCTCTTGATATTACTTCATTGTGAACTTCAACATCCACTTGAAACGTAACACTTCTTTTACCTCGTTGAGTCGCCTTACCTCGTAGAGTTTCTATACCTCGTAGAGTTTCTTTACCTCGTAGAGTTTCTTTACCTCGTAGAGTTTCTTTACCTCGTAGAGTTTCTTTACCTCGTAGAGTTTCTTTACCTCGTAGAGTTTCTTTACCTCGTAGAGTTTCTTTACCTCGTGTAGTTTCATTTTCTTCTGTCATCTGATTGTCTTCCACATCTGTTTTCTTTGTGTACGTGCCATGTACACCGACTTCAGGAACTTCAGACTTTTTTCCTTCTGCCGTCGAGAATGTCAACTTGCCTGAAGATGCTGGCTTGACTTCAACTGTCTGTTTTCTCTTGTTTTCGCGATGGCCGATCTTCTTACGGCTAATCAAAGCTTTCGCTGTGCTTGTAAAAACCAATGCATTCACCGACATTGGTAGTGCAAAGACGAGGGAGAAAAACATGAACCAAATGTATGGGTATTTACTGGAATCTAAAGCACACCAACACTGTCCATCAATCGCCTCGTACTGACCCCAGCCAAAGAAGGGCGTCAACGCGAGAATCAAGGACACAAACCAAGCACCAAGGCATATTCGATTGACAATGGACGGGAAAACGTTAGCACGATAGTCAAAAGGTTTCAATACGCTGTAGCAACGAGTAATTGCCATGATAGTTATCAAATACATGGATAAGGACATGGTTAATCGACTGGTAAATGCAGACCATTGGCAAAGGAAGGGCTTGAAGATTAGCGGACTTCCAAGCAGCGCAAGGAACATGTAAGGAACTGTTGTTATGAAAAGCAGGAAATCTCCAACAGCCAAGTGAAGGATCATCAAATTAGCGACTGACATGCGACGAAATTGGCGACCCAATACGATGATGATGGAACCGTTTAGAAATAATCCCAGCATTAAAATTATTATACCTGATACCAGCTTTTCGTACTTTGGACTACTGCATTGGTTGAGGCTTGGTGATGGTACAGACGTTGAGTTTGCCGACATCGCGACGAAGTTGTTTCTCACGGACGTTGATTGAGAAACGTCGTGTCTGGTCGAATGAATATTGAAAATGATTTGGACTAATGGAGAGTACTGTTTATAGCAGTGTTAGCCTTTTCAAAAAGGCAGCCAGGAAGCTATGGATCACCTACCACCTACGTCATCAAAACAAATCCGGACTTTATTTTGCACATAATGGGGCTTGTACCACCGGCCACGTGACTTTTTAAATTTTCACCGAAGACAAACGAAAATACCATAACTTGAAAGAGCATACTAATATTAGTCAAAGTTGAAAATTTGAAAAGAATCAAGCAAATAAGAAAAACGTTAACGGCTTTCAAAGTTTCCCGCTTTGACAAGGAATGAATGAATGAATGAATTAACTTTATTTAGACACGGAATCAAAATCACTAAAATTAAAAAATTAATTACAAAGTGCTCTCCCTTTGAGCCGTGTAAAAAGATAATTCTAACTAATTATTATAATATAATATATATAATATATAATATAGGATTTGTATGGGTTTTCGCTTGGAGGGAAAGCGTTGCCTTCCAACATACATTTCCATACAAAAAAGGCAAAGTTTGAATGCCTGTAACTATTGCCCTATTAATATTTACGTATTTCCCTTCAAACTTTTCCACTTTTACTAACTTTAACATGCTCTTTCCAGGTATGAAATTTTCGTTTGTCTGCGGTGAAAATTTAAAACGTCACGTGACAGGTGACACAAGCCCATTGAACAAAAAGTCTCTCACCCGAAAGAGCAGTTAAAATCATGTATCTCAACCAAAATCTGTGTCAAAAGAAGCTTTCGTTACCGAGATACAAGCGATCTAATATGTTAATTCAGTTAGTGTGAAAGTATGGGTCGGCCATCTTTGTGTACCATCTACACCAATATGTCAAGAATCAAAATCACGTTAATATTGCAAACAATTCATGTTTACAATATAATTATTTATCAAATCATTATCAAACTTATTTGTCAGAACTGTATAATTTGTAGCAAATTAACCAATTTCTACGGCTTTAGAATGTGCGTGACAGTGTTGTGTGACAGAAATTTACTTTAATTAATTTTGTGAGTTTGTTTTAAAAATCGATTATATATTAAGTGAATAGTTACAGGTTTCAGTATTTTGTGATTTGAACTTCGTGTTTGTGAGTTATAGAGGTTTGAAATCGGGATATGTTAATTTGATGACGTGACTTAAGGAGTGATGCCATAGCTTATTTAGTTGTGTTCTTTCTGAAATAGGATAAAAAAGTTTATCAAATCATATCCATAAACTGTGAAAAGATATTGCAAGTTTCAAAATGTCAGTAATTTGCACAAGGGTGTTTTTGTATGAGACCTGATTCCTTAAAGTGCGTCATTTTGACGTCATCTGATTTCCATATCGCGATTTCAAACCTCTATAACTTGCAAACGCGAATTTCAAATCACAAAATACTGAAACCTGTAACTATTCACTTAATATATAATCGATTTTTAAAACAAACTCACAGGGGTTATAGGCACTTTAATAATATTTGTAAAATATCGTAGAAGCACAATTGAAAAAATACACTTGATGTATACGAAAACATTTGTAATTAATACTAGACATGTTTCGGCATAACCTGATGCCATCTTCAGTAGAGTGAATAAGATTACAAGAGATGAGATATATATATACTATAACGAACCTAATTACAATATGATTGACAGTAATTCTTGCAATAATCTGAAAACTAAACAGATCAATGAATTAATTAATTAGGTTCGTTATAGTATATATATATCACATCTCTTGTAATCTTATTCACTCTACTGAATATGGCATCAGGTTATGCCGAAACAAATCTAGTATTAAAACTAGGCTACCTAACAGCAGTGAATGCTGACGGTGAATGCAATGTTAGTAGTTGTGGATAAGAGTTGGTGCCGGAGAGCTTAGACTTACTGTAGTTATGAAATGTTTTGTTTTATGTAAGTGACAAGTATGCAAATTATTAGGCGAGTTTACCTTTCTTTGTTTTGAATAGTATTTGTCTATTTGAAAAACTGGATAACTTATGAATAACTAATGTATTACTTATAATTGAGATTTCAATGCGAATATTCACACTTGAAACTGACACACGGTCAGCCGGCACTAATCAGCTCAAATACGGTGATCTTCAACTACACAATTCCCACGAAAAGCACAAGATACGGTATCTGATGGGCTTACGAGTCAGGATATACCGGCTAAAGAAACATACACATGTACAAATTAATTAGGGCCACAGATTTTTGGCACAACATTTACGTACCGATCAGAAACGCGAAAGCTTGAATAGGAAAACAACTCACTTCAGTGTATAGCGTATGTAGGAGTTGGCGCGAAAAGCATTGTGGTTATTAAGAATTGCATGATGGTTATTGGAAACTGCATGCCGGGTAAAAATCGAGATTTTTTCTGGCTACGTGAATGAATTAGAATTGCTTCCTTACTCGCTCGCTTCAGGCTCGCTCGCTGCGTCAGCAAATATTTTCGTATACATTAAGTGTATTTTAATAATATTTGTCTTATGGATATCAACAAAATATCAAACAAACAGTTTTGTGTGCGTGATGAATAGTTTAGATTTTAGCTTTTAGGTGACGTCACGTGAAAATGATCTAGAGCTAGGAGTTCCTTTGATCCTTTGAACTTTTGCACCTTTAAATCTTTATTTCCGCTTCTCTTGTTCAATTGTAGCCAAACGGCTTACGACATCATTAATAAAGTGCATATCAGGGTTATTTGTTTATTTTGAAAATGGATTACATATGAAGTGAATAGTGGGATGGTTCAGTATTTTGTGATTTGAGCTTCGCATTTGCGAGTTATAAAGGTTTGAAATCGTGATTAGATATGTTAATATTCAGTGACGCCATCAACGCAGGCATCATTTCTTATACAAAAGCGCCCTTGTGCAACTGATTACTGACATTTTTAATCTGGCAAAAAGTTTTCTACAATTACTTATATGCATGATGTTAAGCTTTTTGTTCTAATTTAGTAAAGAGTGCTACTTGAAAAAATATAAATAAGTTACGGCAAATGCCTGCGTTGACGCCGTCACCGCCGATTAGCCGAGCATGTCACGATTTCAAAACTCGCAATCACAAAATACTGAACCATCCCACTATTCACTTCATATGTAATCGATTTTCAAAATAAACAAATAACCCTGATATGCACTTTAAAATAAAACTTTGAGACAATCATTTTTATATTCGATCTTAAAACGTAATGATGAAACTACACAAAAGCAACGCTTATACAATCATGTCTTAGAGATAAGTGAAGGCTAGCTAAAAGCTCTAATTCTAATGTGAAGGATTCAAAGAATCAAAGCATTTAAGCGAATGAAATGTTTTTTGGATTATTTTGAAGCAATTTTATTCTGTCTTGCCGTTGCACGCAATTGCGAGCGATAAAATATTTTCCCGTTGTATCGATTCTAGGGCTGTTGGCATGACGTCTCGGTAGAGTTGGTACCGTTCGAGTATCTTTATTCTGTACAGTATTTTCTTCTACTAGTAGTCCTACTGAATTACAAGCTATGAACGGTTCTATTTATTGTGAATTTTCCAACTCCTGTCTATCAAAACCTGTTAACCGATGCTTACTCTTTTATAATGTGATAGTTAATTAGTTTGATTAACAAGGTACAAATTCGATCAGTTACAAATCCAACGATTTGTCAAAGTTAGAACTCAAGATATCCCATGAAAGTTATACCATTAGGTTACAAATATTGTAAGTTACCTCTAGTACTCATTAAAACATAAATGGGAAAAGAAGTTAAAGGCAAGAAATCGATTTAACACACTAGGGTGTGGAAGGTACTAACGTAATAAGAAATATATGCATGAAGAAGGTGCAGCCGGATAAATGCTTTTGTGTCTTGGCCTAATGAGTCACCTCGCAAGTATTATGTTTGTTAAAAAGAGCTTCAAAATCGAACAAGCAGTCAGGTTGTCTAATGGATAAGTCATGAGCGTAATGTGCGAGGGGTCATTGATTCAACTCTGGTTGATGATTTATTACTAGATTTTTTTTCATGACTGATAAGTAAGAGGTAGTAAGTCTACTAAGTTAAACTCAGGTAAGTGCTGGATCCGGGGTATCCAAGGGTATATGCACGTGACCATAAAGCAAATATCTAATTCGTGCATCAAGTCATGAATTATTAATGAATTTTAAAAGTGTATATACTCAGGAACCTCAAAATAATATTACAATATACACCTGTTTTCAAAAACGTTGTCCATTTACAAAATACAAAGTAGTAAAAGAGTAAAAAAGGAATTAACCAGAGAAACAATTAGCCAGATCAGAGTTCTGCTTGAGTGCATTTCTTTTGTTTCTCTAATTAATTGCTTTTTACTATTTACGTACTATTTTGTATTTTGTATTTTTGAAAACAGGTGTATAAAAAAAGTGTTTTTTCGTTTTTCATATTCTTTTTTCTTTGGTAAAGCGAGAGTGGGTAATAAGACGAAAGAAAGGGAGAAAAAGCCAATAAAAGACCTCCGGGGTGGGATTCGAACTCGCGACCATACATCCAGACTTAATACCTGGGACGGATCTAGGGTTTTGAGGTGCAGGGTTCACTTCAGAAGGAAATGTTACGCGCACCGATTTATTGTATTAAAAAAAATAGTATTATTGAATTGTTCCTGGGCAGCAAGGGGGGTGCACGGGCACCCAATGAACCCCCCTAAATCCGCCACAGAATACTACCGTATGTTACGCATAGGACGAAGATTTCGGCCTCATTTCGGCCTCATCGCTCGAGGACTCGCTCGTTCGTTCTACGATACAAACCACTCGTGAATAAAATCCCGTACGCCGCACTTTCCATTAAATAATCTCTATATACACATGATTGTAGCCTGTGTACCCGGCCACGCAGGCTAACCTGATTGAAAAATCGTTGACATGTTCAAATACATAATAATAATGATAATAATAATAATAATAATAATAATAATAATAATAATAATAATAATAATAATAATAATAATAATAATAATAATAATAATAATGATAATAATGATAATAATAATAATAATCTTTATCAGGAGCCCATAAGTAGGAGCGTCCATACGGTATTGGGTAGTGTCACAGCGTTTTCACAAGTGTGGTTATTTTTAGAACAGTTTTCCCGCGAATTTTGACCAATCAGAGAACGTTTCCTGTGTGACGTTTTTTTTTGAATTTTGATGTGATGGCAGGTAAAATAAAGATGGCATCCGATAGCGACAAAGAGATTCTTCAAGTGAACTAAACTACGAATCGTCTAGTGATAGCGAGAGCAGTATTGAGTCATTCGGTACAACAGAATCACTTGAAAGTGATAGTGGTGACGATTG
The DNA here is from genome assembly GCA_033675265.1 of Actinostola sp. cb2023. Taxonomy (NCBI): domain Eukaryota; kingdom Metazoa; phylum Cnidaria; class Anthozoa; order Actiniaria; family Actinostolidae; genus Actinostola; species Actinostola sp. cb2023. The sequence goes on along the minus strand of JAUJYZ010001169.1, from coordinate 62,826 downwards.
TGCTTCTAAAGGCATCCAAAGCTAGTAGTGGTTCGAAGAACTCCAACACGAAGGGACCGACTGAGAAGCTAGCGCTGTTTTAGCGTGTGGATGCAAATTAGCCGAAGACTTTCAAAGACATATTTTCGTCTAAACTATTTCGTCAGAAAGTGAATTCAATTTATTCGGATGTGGTTTAGTGGTATCTTGTAATTATCGTTGTGGAGTTTGAAGACTGACAAGGCTATTCAAAAACAAATTCGCTGAAACTGCATGAGCGACAAGACGAGTAGCCTCCTTTGCAGACACTTTTAATGTCGCGGTTTTAACCCTCTCCCTACAAGCGTCTGCTAAAGTGAGCCGAACATTCCATTCCCCAAAATCAACCAATCATAGCGAGCTTCTCAAAATCTTGGAAGCTGACCTTCACCTTGGCTCAGAGTTCGCGCCAAACTGTTGACAAGATGGCGGACCATGAAGTGGCGTTTATAGAGTATGCGAAAAGTTAATTTGAGAGAGCTTAACAAATATGAGAAGGAAGCAATAACCCAGTTCGTGAAAAAAGAAACAGATCTCTTCGTAAATTTACCGACAGGAGCTGGAAAATCGTGACGTTGATTTATCTAGCTCTTCCCGTGATTGTTGATACTCTACTGTTAGTGATCAATTTTAGTGATCATATCACTGACCTCTGCTGAATCAAGTAAGCAGTTTACGTGAGCGAGGAATACCTTCGGTGAACCTCAGTGATCTAGATGAAGATGAAATGAAGGACGTCGAAAAAGGAACTGAGTTTTCCGTTGTGTACATGAACGAACGATGCTAAAGATGAAGCACATGTGATAAAACGTTCGATAAAACAATGGTAAGTTTTACAGTTATTATAACTCATCAACAAAGTATTGTATAGTTGTGTACTTGACTTTACGTGTAATTGGTACAAATAAAGTTGTTGTTGTTAAATCAAAATTGAAGACAATTTGTAGTAGTATAGTAATTGGTCATTGTTATTACATGTATATGGGAATAACGGTAAACTTATAGGTTGGGATTTTTTCATTTGTAAAGCGCTTAGAACATTTTTAAAATGGCGTTTAATGCTATAAGTCTTAATTATTATTATAAATCGAATCCTTTGCGATCACTATAAGCTTATTATAGTAAACATGCATATATATTTATAAAATAACTTTTATATAACGCGCGCTCTGATTGGCTGATTAGCCGTGTTTCATGAGGCTATGCAAACACGGTTTTCGGCCAAGAGCGATTCAGTGAATTTGAACGACATTTGTTTGTTGTCAAAAATCATTTTATTTACTAAATACATTTTTAACAACGACCATGGAATCATATTTCTTTCTTGTTATCTCTAGTTTAAGTGTTGTCCAGTTATGTTGTTGCTGTTTTCAAACTGAGAAACTTCAAGTTTTGTCAATAACAAAAATTTCAATACGCTTTACGCTTCAACTTCAAGAAGCGACGACAAATGGTTGAAATTTGTGTACAATATCGAAGAAAAAATAAATATCTTAACTGCTCAGGATTCTCAAACACATACTCAGTCGTTTGTTGAAATGTAGAGCTAATAAACGATACCATTTCCATACTAAACGAAGCGTTTCTTGTAGCTACAAACAACAATTTTAAGCTTGCAATAAGTACGGCCTTACAGCCGTGTGTGAAAAATGTCCAACTGTACAGCAAAGTTTTACCTCTTTCTCCAGCAAGAAAAGTGTTTAAGAGAAAACAATAGCTTCTGGTGTCTCAGGAACATCCATCTTTGACTTATTCTAGTCGAACAAAGCGAGGAAATCATAGAAAATACGACAAAGACTGCATTTCGGCTACTTGACTTCGGCTACTTCTCCATTCATCAAATTCACAACTACTTCAGATTGTTTTGGCGATTCATTGTCAGTAAATCGGCTTTTCTCACTTTGCTTCCTTTTTACGTGTACAGAGTTCACATAAGAAGTCCAGAAAATACATATTTCTGTAGTTTTCTATCAAATTATGAGTCGCTTATTTGTCTAAACTTGATTTCTTTCGTGAAATTTCATTGGATATCACGCGATTTCTGACGCTTTTCAGGAGAATCGCACATTTGATCACTGAAAACTTGCGTAAATAAATATAATATTCCTAAATAACCTTGTAGTTATTTTATAAAATAAATAAAAAACGTTTTTCCGTGTTTGCACAGGCTTATGCAAACCTCGGGAAAGTTTGGGAGAACTCTCGAGCAGGTGAAAACCCTCGACCTGCGGTCTCGGGTTTTCACTGTCTGCTCTCGAGTTCTCCCAAACTTCCCCTCGGTTTGCATAAGCCTGTGCAAACACGGAAAACGTTTCTTATTTCTTAAATGCACAACTGTTATAGTTAACTTACAGTTGCAGTCTAGTTTAATGATTTGCAATGATATTGCTTCAGTTCTTTTCATTGATGATTACTTGCATTGGATGTGTGAATAATTACAGTTTCATTGATCACAAACGTTTTGAGCTGTACACAGTACCTAAATATACCTACATGTACATGCAGTGTCCACTGCTCTATATACAAATGTATGTACGACATAAACTGTTACTTATTTTGTTCCTTTTGTATTCCTCATATTTATTCCTATATGTACACTGTAAATTCGATAGGTCTGTTTCAGCCCCAAAAATGGGGCCAAAACGTTGAGTAAAATATGGGTTAAATTTTGGGGCTGTTTTAGACCTCCTGTATGGGGGCTGATTTGGCTCTGATTTTAGTGGCTGAACTGGCCCCCCAAAAGGTGCTAAAACAGAACATAGAAGGGCTGAATTGGAAAACATAGGTACTGATTTGGGTTTGACTGGGGCTGATTTGGGTTTGACCGGGGCTGATTTGGGTTTGACCGGGGCTGAAATGATACCAAAATAGGGTTGTTTCAGCCCTTTAGAAACTGCTATTTCAGTCCTGTAATTGTGGACCAATTCGCACCACCTTAAAGGTCTGTTTTGGTTGCAAATAGGAACTGAAACAGATTTCTTTGGAACTGTTTGGGAATCCCTGGTAAAATTGTAGAAAATAACAGTCTTTCTCAATGAACATATGTATTTGAAAAGCACATTTATTCACATTCAAGTTACTATAGTCATACATGTAGTTTCAAATTGACATATATTCTCTATCCCCACCCCCACCCCCCCCCCCCCCCACCCCATTTTACCATGCAAGGCAACATCAATCAGTTATCGTCACTACTGCAAGGCTACGGGCCAGAATTAATGCTAGTTCAAAGCCTGATAGAGGCAACAGCCACTTTGGTGATCAATTGAATCTGCATGCATTTTAAGTTCACAAGAGGTTTTCAGGTTCCTATTTGTACAGATAATTTACAGTATGTACTTTCTCATCTACATATCTATGGATGTTACACATAAACATCTATTAAAATTTAATAAACATTAGGTGCATCTTGGACATTAATTCCCATCAATGTTACTGGTCCTCTGAAAGGAATATTATCATAAAATATAATCAATTAGAACCAATTTATAATGCATGTGATGCCAGTTAAGTCAGTAATTATAAACAATAGTTGATGACTATTTCATAATGAAAATGTTAACATCTAAATTTCAGGCATTACTGAAACATAAATGCTTAGAATTGACTTCATGATATTTAATCAGCATCAAACAATTGAATAAATCATTGCAAACAATTTGATTTTACTGTAAGAACATTTGTAAGTACAAATGATGAAAATGCATTATTGGAAAAGACAATAGTCAGAGACTCGAAGTCTCACACTCAACGCACATTTACCTCGATCACAGATTAGAACTATACTCCACAAAACATTTAAACAATACTACGGTCTAAAATGCAATCAAGCAATATGCACCATACATGAGTTACCAAGACTCGAGGTCTCACACTCAACGCACATTTACCTCGATCACAGATTAGAACTATACTCCACAAAACATTTAAACAATACTACAGTCTAAAATGCAATCAAGCAATATGCACCATACATGAGTTACCAAGACTCGAGGTCTCACACTCAACGCACATTTACCTCGATCACAGATTAGAACTATACTCCACAAAACATTTAAACAATACTACGGTCTAAAATGCAATCAAGCAATATGCACCATACATGAGTTACCAAGACTTGAGGTCTCACACTCAACGCACATTTACCTCGATCACAGATTAGAACTATACTCCACAAAACATTTAAACAATACTACAGTCTAAAATGCAATCAAGCAATATGCACCATACATGAGTTACCAAGACTCGAGGTCTCACACTCAACGCACATTTACCTCGATAACAGATTAGAACTATACTCCATAAAACATTTAAACAATACTACGGTCTAACATGCAAGATTTCAAGCAATATGCACCATACATGAGTTGCCAAGACTCGAGGTCTCACACTCAACGCACATTTACCTCGATAACAGATTAGAACTATACTCCATAAAACATTTAAACAATACTACGGTCTAACATGCAAGATTTCAAGCAATATGCACCATACATGAGTTACCAAGACTCGAGGTCTCACCATAAAAGACGATTTGGTCACAGCTAATGATCAGATTTTAAAATAGCCAAAACAAAATCAAAGTGCTTGCAAATGGAAATATTGATTAAACTTAAGCTTATATAGACTTAAATTTAAATGAAAATTTGTAGCATTGGTTATATCTACTGACTGTTACTAACTGTTAGTAATAGTATTAAAACATGTCGACTATGCCTCTATCAAATAAACAATTCTCTGTAGTGAATAAAATTAACACAAACAACAGCAGAGAAATGTTACAAATTACTCGTACTCACCGGCTGATTTGCAAGCCAAACTGTGAAAATATGCTCTCCACGGATGTTCTAAAGTACTTTGAACAGTATTAAAATGGCATGTTGTAAAAGATCCAAGCGTCTACAAAAGCCTTGAACAGTTCTCCAAATTACGCCTCTATCAATTACAATTATCTGCAGTAAATACAATTGTATATGGAAAGCATTTTAATAAGCAAACATTCGTGCTTTACGCTGAACAAACAACAGCAGAAAAATTACAGTTTCAACAATAACGGTTTACAAATTATTCGATTCGATCGACTGTACTCACCGGCTGATTTGCAAGACAAACTGTGAAAATTGCTCTCCACGGATGTTCTAAAGTACTTTGAATAGTATTCTCTCATAATGGAATTGTTTGTAAAGATCCAAGTGTCTACAAAAGCCTTAAAACTCCAAAAGATATCGATGCGAATCCTGATGAAAGTCGTTGACGGTTGAAAATGGCGGGCTGTACGTACATCGCTGAGCATGATGGGTAATGGGAGGTTTCAAGGAATTCTGGGATTTTATTTGTAGCCCAGGTCCCCTCTCTTTGGATATACAGAAATTAGCGCGCAAAACAGATCATGCTGGCTTTCTTTCTATCTTTATTTGGATTTTTATGAATGTTTGAATTAATTAGGTTGTTTTAGGGGGGGGGGGGGGGGGGGTACTTGGTTAAGAAATGTTAGGTATGTGCAGCGGAATTACTCACTCAATTACTCACTGGATTTACGGATTCCCCCCCCCCCCCCCCCCCCCCCCCAAAAAAAAACACCACTCCAACACATTTACGTCTGGCTGACGCTATTGTTATTTCTCTGTATTGATGATAATTTTTATACAATATATTTAAAGTAATAAATGTTTTTTTGGCCTCCAACGGCTAGACTGTTTGTTGTGTTTATGAAGATTATAGACAAACACAAGCGTCAACATGTAATTCATGTCATTGGTGCTGTTTTAGCCAGCATGCCCGGTTCTATTTTGGATTTGAATTGGACTGTTTGGTTGTATTGTTTTTATGGTCATTTTGGATATGGCAAAGACCATTTTGGATTTTGTATGGTTTCATTTTGGATATGGCAAAGACCATTTTGGGTTTTGTATATGGGGTCATTTTGGATATGGCAAAGACCATTTTGGGTTTGTATATGGGGTCATTTTGGATATGGCAAAGACCATTCAGTTTGGGTTTTGTATGGGGTCATTTTGGATATGGCAAAGACCATTTTGGGTTTTGTATATGGGGTCATTTTGGATCAGTGGCAAAGACCATTTTGGGTTTTGTATGGGGTCATTTTGGATATGGCAAAGACTATTTTGGGTTGGCAGGGCCATTGTAGGTTTGTATGGGCCATTTTGGGTTTGCATGGGGCCGCTTTGGGTTTATATGGGGCCATTTTAGGTTTACATGGGGCCATTTTGACCATTGTTTCCAAAACAGTCCCTGTAGGGGCCAAATCAGCCCCATAGGTAAAGGGGCTGTTTTGGATTTTGGGGCTGAAACAGACCTATCGAATTTACAGTGTATATTCTTTCTAGGGGCACAGCTGGCTGTATTTCGTGATTGTTATTCCAAGCTTCATGAAATGAGAACATTATAACCTACAGTTAAAGTAATGGCTCTCACAGCAACATCAACCAAAAGCACCAAGGAAAAATAATATATGTTCTGTTAATGTTCTGTGTTCACATTCACATTCCTACTGCTGCTGTACTTGCTTTGCAACAAAGGGATACTTATTTAAGTGTTGTAGGTTATAATAATAATAATAATAATATATTTATTTAAACTGCAGGATAATATGTTGATTATGTTGATTATGGCCAATCAACAATGGTACTAAAATGAATGATACTTGTTTTTCATGCCAATTTTTGTTGAGCATTCAGACTGATTCCTTGAGTCGTTTCTACATTGGCAATGCAATTACAACAGCAGAAGGATATACAATAATAGCAGTAGGAAAACAACAACATCTACAGAATGCCCACATACATTTTTGTAGATTAGAGTTGTGCAATGAAAGTTATATATATAGCTAATTGCATAATCGTTGTCGGGTTGAAAATCATAAATCATAGAAGCTGAGACCGCAAGGATGGATGGGAAATCAGTTCATGACCTGCATTACAGGCAGATATATTCAATGTTCTCGTAGTTTTGAAAATATATGAGCTATTTAACTAAGATCCTACAAGTCTGGATAAAAAGGTAGATCATTTGACGGTGTTATTTGAGAGTTTTAATTTCCCAGAATTCCTTCTGGTCATAGCTTTCATGATTTTCAACCCAACAATGATTATGCAATTAGCTATATACTAAATGGTTGTCATTCATGTAGCAGCTTAATCTGACAATTCATACTTTTTTGGCTTAGTTATCCAATGATTTATTATACAGTCGAACCTCCCTTAAGCGACCACCCAAAATAGCAAGCTTTGTGGTCGCTTAGGAGAGGTGGTCGCTTACGAGAGTGGTCGCAACCGGAGGTTCAACTGTATTTTTATTTCTATAAAATAAAATATATACTCATGAGGGTATTTAGCAATGAAAATAACAGCCAAAACATGTCCTACAATTTCTTATATACATGTACCCACTGAAAATTGACTATCCAGTTTTCAATGACGCAAGAAGAAAAAATAAATTCATTGTAAGAAACTATGATTAGCAAAGTTTATCTAGCTCTAATACCAAGATCAACATTTCTCTTGTGTTGGTTGATCCACTTGTATAAAGATGAAAGTTCTAAGTTTTTCAAGTGGTCTCTTTGGAAGTCAACAAAGTGTCTGTATTGCCGGTAATCATGTCTTGTGTAAATATCTGTAGATACTCCTCTCTTAACAAGTTCTTCAAGGTCTTGCTCAGTAGAACTCTTAGTATGTTTACCTGAACCAGGATTCCTTTGTAAACAGTCATCAACCTTGGCCAAAAGTACTCTTACGTCTTTTTCTGATTGGCAGATTCGTGACACTACCTTTTCAGTTATATTAGGCCCAAGATTCTTGATTGCTTGTTTAATGAATCTATTGCTATGTTCCATATCTAGATCCAAAGGAATGTTCTTTCCCATGCCACCAAACGTGTTCACACTTCTGTTCCAGGTGAACCGCTCGGCATCTCTGGGAGAGAGAAGAGAATTGGTGAGAAATAACTGGTAGAGCGTTTCGAGTGCATATTTGGTACTCTCCCTGCCATCCGCCCTGAAGGCATTACCAGAAATTACGGACATTTTACTCCCGCGATATTATGACCAGCGGTCTACTGGCAGTCCGAAATTCTCCTCGAATTTATATCAAAATAAATCAATTCATCAAAACCAAACTACTCTAAGTTTGTTTAGAAATACCAAGCGTTTGTGTTGTGGTTGATAGATTTAATATTGAAGAGCTTGCTTACGCTCGGCACAGAGTACGAACGACTCACTCTTGACACTTCGAAATTTTAAAAAGAACACAGGAAGCCCAATCCATGAACTATGAGTTTGAATTTCCCGCTTTTAGGAGCCTTCACCTTCTTTGAACAGCAATATCACACATAAAACTACCAGGCTACTAAGTTCTTGTAAAATGTCGGAATCAAACGGCGAAAATTGCTATATTTTGGGTGATTTCTTGGTGATTTCAGGACATTCAACAGCTCAGATGTTTGCTCAAGGCCTCCGAGAAATAGTGCTTTTTCACTTGTGGTTTGCGGCCTTTTGTATCATCGAAATCATATCATTTTGACGGATTTAGACTTACTGTGAGTTGAGGCAATGTTGGAGATGTCGGCACCGATGGATCCATGCAATCATCGAAAGTTTAAAGCTCGGAAAGTAATGCAGGTAACACTTTTTTTGCTCGATTAAGGGGCATGTATTGTCAATATTCGTTGTTGTTTTGGATCCATTTTGCGTCCAGTGCAATGAATTAAACGATGCAAAAATGTTCACAGAATATGTTATAAAGACTATATTTTACGTCTGGAAGTCGGCACCTAAAATTCAAAGCTGTATAAATGTCAAAATTTCAAATTACATTTGAAGTCCCATACATTTCTTTGTGTTGTTGAGCGGCCATTTTGAAATGTCGATCGTACTGAAAACTAATACCGTGACGTCAGATGTCCGTAATTTCTGGTAATGAAAGTAAAAGAAACTTATACTGACGCAGAAGTTTGACACCATCTCCTTCAGATATAGCATCCAGGAAGTTCATAAATATCGTCCTTCTCTTTGAGCTTTTTACTACATGTATTTTGTTCTGGGAACTGTTCAATCTTTGGCGGTGGATCATGGGTGAGTTCGTGTTTTCTCCTACTGAGACCATCAAATTTGAATGATACACTGCAACCTTCAAATCTACAGGGGTATCGCCCATCAGGATTTTGTAGTTGATTATCAATTCTGTCTTGATCTTGATTTTCTTCAATTTCATGGAAAAGGTTAGAAGAATGATTGCAAAATTCATCTACAATTAGTGCTGATGTGTTATGCAGATATTTACATTGATGTTCTTTACTTTGAGCTGCAATATTATCAGGCAAGGCACAACCAAGGACTTTCATAGCTGCAACTATAACTCTTGCCTTTACAGCAAGAAGAAAAAAATCACGGTCAGCTCTGTAACCCGGGGGGGGGGGGGGGGGGGGGGGGGGGGGGGGGGGGGGGGGGGGGGGGGGGGTACTCCCTTTGTCGAAGTGGTAGGGGTGCTCGGCGGTCGGTTTTGAAAACGACCCTAAAAGGTACGCATAAATTAAAAGAGCTGTTGAAGCCATGTTGATTTTAACCCCTAAAAGGTACGACCATATATGATGATTATTATTTATTAAAATTTGATAAATAGCCACTTGGGTGCATCAAAAGAGAGGATTAAGTTTGTTAATCTGACGACAAAAAGTGATTGTGCTGACGTTTATCAATGACTGGAGAACATCTTTCTTCTGCGGTTCTTTCATGTTTGTCAATAAAGAAATTAAATAAAAATTGACCCTAAAAGGTACGGAGTCATGATGCGTAACTGACTTTTGAGTCGGAACCCCTAAAAGGTACACACAGGAAATATTTCGAACCCTAAAAGGAGCGCCGAGCTGAGCACCCCTACCACTTCGACAAAGGGAGTACCCCCCCCCCCCCCCGGGCTCTGTAAGCTGTTTTGGGGTCTGCCCTCACATCTCTTCTGTTGATAAGGGTCCTGTCTGAATACAGAGTACTGCTGTCCATCTCAGATTGGCCGCTGAAGTAACGCTTGAAAAGTTGCTGTTCATTTAATGAAAAATAATATCAACATTAAAACATAATTAATTTAATGGAAAAAAAAATACTTTATAATAATTTAACATTATTGTTAATAATTAATTATTTAAATTATTAATTTATTATTTGATAATTTATTAAGTATTGTTATTATTATCATCATCATTATTAATTATTATTATTAATAATAATAATATTATCATTATTATTGTTGTTGTCAGTAGTAGGCTTTTCAGTATGATTTTAGCTATGATTTTATACTTACAGATAAAATCTTTACACAAGCATGCCAATCCCCAATTTGAAGATTCATGCCTTCAAGGCGATCTTCTGCTGTATATCCATTCCCAACTGATGCAATGACATTGACAGCTCTTTCTACTGACAGTTGGTCACCGGTGATGGTTTGACTGTCAAATTGTCCATCTGAAGTTTTAGGGAGATAGGTTTGAAATTTGCGCGCGCTAATTGTTTACAACGTAATAAAAGCCGTTAGTTTTGACGAATTACTACCATTTTACACCCTGAAGATGGACCATGTGTCCGAAAGCTTGTTTTTAAAATAAAAATGTTTTGGTTGAAGAAACAAACAAACTAATCAGGTTTGAAATTGTTGTAGAATTTCCAGCATTTCTGCATTTACATTTTCATTTTTAAATAGAACACCAAGTGGAACCTGAAAGGTAATGATTTGGTTTTGTAGAATATTGTAATTTATACAATATTACAATATTAAGCAGAGGGTATATTAAATTAAATATAACATCATCAGGATATTAACAGGCTTTTGTGCTGCTGTGCAAATATTTTTATATTATGGCAATGAACCAATACTATCTAATATAATACTATCTAGACATTGACCAAATACCAATTATTTTAGTGTTGGGACTTCCACAGCCCTCTTTTGACATTGGAAACAATTTTAAAATAATTTTTAACATTCTTATAATCACTAATATCACTTAGTGCTATATGGTACAAAATGTATAACTTATAGAGTGATTCCAATAAACCTGCATGGGCACTACTAACTACACCAATTACACACTATTAGACACTCACTCATTTGTTTTCTTTTGTTACTTTGCACCTAATAAACACTGACAGCTAATTAGTAGTGCCCAGGTTTATTGGAATCACTCTAGGAAGGCGTTGTAATTTCTTATAGATAGCACATATGTATTATCATAATATATAATATATATTACCATAATATATTTAATTGTTAAATATTTTACTACATATTTATTTATTTATTGTATAGTAGGTTAGTGGGAATGTAAAGTGGCGCCACTCTGTGGATATTGCAATTCAGCTGATTAAACTTGCCTTGTACGTATATACATGCATTTATCCACTTATTTATCTCTCTCTCTCTCTCTCTCTCTCTCTCTCTCTCTCTCTCTCTCTCTCTCTCTCTCTCTCTCTCTCTCTCTCTCTCTCTCTCTCTCTCTCTCTCTCTCTCTCTCTCTCTCTCTCTCTTTCTTTCTTTCTTTCTTTCTTTCTTTCTTTCTTTATCTCTTTGCTGTGACTGGTATTTTCTGTACTGAGTCCAGCCAATTGACTATATTATACATAATTCTCACTTACCTTTTCAGACTTCTGAGCCATTTCTATGGAATGTTTGTGTAGAATGTGATTTACACATGCATCCTTTAGTGGCTGAAAACAAGTAAAATAATTCACAAGAATCCTGGAGACAATGACAATATAATTGTGTCTTTGTTTGTTGTGGTCATCAAGGGATGGTAAAAACTGAATATTGGGGACATCAAGTAATTCCTTCTTATGTCCATTACTGGAAAGATGATTTCCAGAAACCCTGTTTGTCACCATTTTATGGTTTATCCAGTGTTCATCTTTATTCTGCTTGCACATGGACATGTTTTTGCATTTTAATTCAAGATCAATATTGTCAAAGACAACAGAGAATCCAGGATGACATGTTGCTTGAAAATGCTTCAACTTAGCTTGATCACTTTCAATATCTTTCACTTCAGCATTTTCTTTAGAGATTCTGCTTTGCACACTCTTGAGTTGGGCATCAAAATCTTTGCCAAGAGAAGACATTTTGTCCAGTGTACCCTGATTGGAGGATGTTACTTTAAGTTTACATAGTCGAGTCAGATTAGCCTAAGAAACAAAGCAAAGCAATTTAAGTCTTTTTAGTACAGTTCAACCTTAATTTCATCATGGCAATACAAAGTCATGCAGTCTCTTTGGGGATATATAGTTACAACTGCAACAATGTTTACATACAGCAATTTCAAAAAACGTTGATACTGAATATAGTGTATTCCAAGACCGAAATGCATTATGGGACTTGTGTTTTATTGTCTAAAGTAATATAAATAATAATAATTTATTTTATTTTTTGTGTATTCCATCAGAAACAATATACTAGCTCCATATGGCGAACAAATCGCTGTATATTTACTTTTTATTTCAAAATAATGAGGCCCGCATTAGGAATGCACTATTCAGTATGCAGTATTCAGTTTTCAACATTTTTTGAAATTGCTGTATACACATTATATATATGTTGTGGTTTGAAATTTTCCACTGGTTTCAATTTTTTTAGTCCATTGTTTTGGTTTCTTAATTCACTTCCTTTCAGTTTAATCCTTTACAACTAACCTAAACACATAACTTACCCACCATAAAACCCTAAACCTAACCTTAGAACAACCCTCAGAAAAATTTAAACCAGTGGAAAATTTCTGCACTGATTTATGAATATCTAGTACTATTTAGTATTATTTGGTTAAACTTATTAAGTTGAAAATGTGGTAGTTGTAGTCAGGCATGTTAAGCGAAAAATGAAAAACTAGAAATGTTGTCACTGACTAGAAATTTAATTTAATTTGGACGTTTCGGTTGATGCTACAACCTTCCTCAGCAGCGATGTTATGACAGGCTATAATAATGTGGATCATTTACATAAACTGTTATATACACAAGGGAAATAAACATGTTCGTTAATTGAGTTGCATTCACGTATAGAATTGGTTAAACTTATTTCATATTTTTATTGTTTGCACTCTATCTTCATCATTTAGTGTTAGTTTTGCTAATCTGTGATATATTCATTACTTATATGACCAGGGGTAGTGGCTGATGAGAGATTCAGAATCCCATTTAACAATTTCCTTCTTTATGAACACTGTATGTTACAACAAGGGCGTAGCCCGGATTTTCCATTGGGGGGTCACACTCCATATCGTTCACCACCAAATCCCCCTCCCCTCCCTCCTCAAACATATAAATTTAAAGAGTAGACTAACTCGAGGAAGGGGGTGTCACCCCTAGGACCCCCCTCTGCCTATGCCCCTGTACAAATACATAGGGTGTTGCAGAAGAGCCCCCCAATATGTTTTACCTTACTCTGCTCTCACACACACAACATTATTTCCCAAATATTATATCTAGCTCTCTCGAAAAATTATATGTAATGTTTAACTCCACCCCCTGACCTTCCCTCGGAGACAGCAATGATATTTGAAAGAGAATACAAAAATTACCTCTCCAGATCCTGTTTTCATCATAATGCCCATTGTAACAGCTAGAGCATTCATCTGAGGACATTTTTGTTTTAACAGTATAGAGCCTGCTAGCGCCACACTTGGAAGCCATTTAACATTATTGCGCTTGTGAGAATTCGAAGAAGCGACCGTCATCATGAAAGCGAAGAAGATTGGCGCCCTTTTTCCCCATTCCTCGCACACAGACTGCATGTTGAATTTCATTAAGTCATCTTTACTTGATTTCCTCAATAAGGAAGGCTGTCTTCTTGAACAAAGACCGCTAACCTCGGTGGAAATAGGACGCAATACGTTTTCTATGACGTGTTTTGCAATGGGATGACATTTTAGCACTGCTTTTGCAATCCGTTGAGGCGGGCCTTGAACCAAAGCTTTTGCAATTCTTTGAGGCGGGCCTTGAACCAAAGCTTTTGCAATTCTTTGAGGCGGGCCTTGAACCAAAGCTTTTGCAATTCTTTGAGGCGGGCCTTGAACCAAAGCTTTTGCAATTCTTTGAGGCGGGCCTTGAACCAAAGCTTTTGCAATTCTTTGAGGCGGGCCTTGAACCAAAGCTTTTGCAATTCTTTGAGGCGGGCCTTGAACCAAAGCTTTTGCAATTCTTTGAGGCGGGCCTTGAACCAAAGCTTTTGCAATTCTTTGAGGCGGGCCTTGAACCAAAGCTTTTGCAATTCTTTGAGGCGGGCCTTGAACCAAAGCTTTTGCAATTCTTTGAGGCGGGCCTTGAACCAAAGCTTTTGCAATTCTTTGAGGCGGGCCTTGAACCAAAGCTTTTGCAATTCTTTGAGGCGGGCCTTGAACCAAAGCTTTTGCAATTCTTTGAGGCGGGCCTTGAACCAAAGCTTTTGCAATTCTTTGAGGCGGGCCTTGAACCAAAGCTTTTGCAATTCTTTGAGGCGGGCCTTGAACCAAAGCTTTTGCAATTCTTTGAGGCGTGCCTTGAACCAAAGCTTTTGCAATTCTTTGAGGCGGGCCTTGAACCAAAGCTTTTGCAATTCTTTGAGGCGGGCCTTGAACCAAAGCTTTTGCAATTCTTTGAGGCGGGCCTTGAACCAAAGCTTTTGCAATTCTTTGAGGCGGGCCTTGAACCAAAGCTTTTGCAATTCTTTGAGGCGGGCCTTGAACCAAAGCTTTTGCAATTCTTTGAGGCGGGCCTTGAACCAAAGCTTTTGCAATTCTTTGAGGCGGGCCTTGAACCAAAGCTTTTGCAATTCTTTGAGGCGTGCCTTGAACCAAAGCTTTTGCAATTCTTTGAGGCGGGCCTTGAACCAAAGCTTTTGCAATTCTTTGAGGCGGGCCTTGAACCAAAGCTTTTGCAATTCTTTGAGGCGGGCCTTGAACCAAAGCTTTTGCAATTCTTTGAGGCGGGCCTTGAACCAAAGCTTTTGCAATTCTTTGAGGCGGGCCTTGAACCAAAGCTTTTGCAATTCTTTGAGGCGGGCCTTGAACCAAAGCTTTTGCAATTCTTTGAGGCGGGCCTTGAACCAAAGCTTTTGCAATTCTTTGAGGCGGGCCTTGAACCAAAGCTTTTGCAATTCTTTGAGGCGGGCCTTGAACCAAAGCTTTTGCAATTCTTTGAGGCGGGCCTTGAACCAAAGCTTTTGCAATTCTTTGAGGCGGGCCTTGAACCAAAGCTTTTGCAATTCTTTGAGGCGGGCCTTGAACCAAAGCTTTTGCAATTCTTTGAGGCGGGCCTTGAACCAAAGCCTTTGCAATTCTTTGAGGCGGGCCTTGAACCAAAGCTTTTGCAATTCTTTGAGGCGGGCCTTGAACCAAAGCTTTTGCAATTCTTTGAGGCGGGCCTTGAACCAAAGCTTTTGCAATTCTTTGAGGCGGGCCTTGAACCAAAGCTTTTGCAATTCTTTGAGGCGGGCCTTGAACCAAAGCTTTTGCAATTCTTTGAGGCGGGCCTTGAACCAAAGCTTTTGCAATTCTTTGAGGCGGGCCTTGAACCAAAGCTTTTGCAATTCTTTGAGGCGGGCCTTGAACCAAAGCTTTTGCAATTCTTTGAGGCGGGCCTTGAACCAAAGCTTTTGCAATTCTTTGAGGCGTGCCTTGAACCAAAGCTTTTGCAATTCTTTGAGGCGGGCCTTGAACCAAAGCTTTTGCAATTCTTTGAGGCGGGCCTTGAACCAAAGCTTTTGCAATTCTTTGAGGCGGGCCTTGAACCAAAGCTTTTGCAATTCTTTGAGGCGGGCCTTGAACCAAAGCTTTTGCAATTCTTTGAGGCGGGCCTTGAACCAAAGCTTTTGCAATTCTTTGAGGCGGGCCTTGAACCAAAGCTTTTGCAATTCTTTGGGCGGGCCTTGAACCAAAGCTTTTGCAATTCTTTGAGGCGGGCCTTGAACCAAAGCTTTTGCAATTCTTTGAGGCGGGCCTTGAACCAAAGCTTTTGCAATTCTTTGAGGCGGGCCTTGAACCAAAGCTTTTGCAATTCTTTGAGGCGGGCCTTGAACCAAAAAGCTTTTGCAATTCTTTGAGGCGGGCCTTGAACCAAAGCTTTTGCAATTCTTTGAGGCGGGCCTTGAACCAAAGCTTTTGCAATTCTTTGAGGCGGGCCTTGAACCAAAGCTTTTGCAATTCTTTGAGGCGGGCCTTGAACCAAAGCTTTTGCAATTCTTTGAGGCGGGCCTTGAACCAAAGCTTTTGCAATTCTTTGAGGCGGGCCTTGAACCAAAGCTTTTGCAATTCTTTGAGGCGGGCCTTGAACCAAAGCTTTTGCAATTCTTTGAGGCGGGCCTTGAACCAAAGCTTTTGCAAAGCTTCTTTGAGGCGGGCCTTGAACCAAAGCTTTTGCAATTCTTTGAGGCGGGCCTTGAACCAAAGCTTTTGCAATCCGTTGAGGCGGGCCTTGAACCAAAGCTTTTGCAATTCTTTGAGGCGGGCCTTGAATCAAAGCTTTTGCAATTCTTTGAGGCGGGCCTTGAACCAAAGCTTTTGCAATTCTTTGAGGCGGGCCTTGAACCAAAGCTTTTGCAATTCTTTGAGGCGGGCCTTGAACCAAAGCTTTTGCAATTCTTTGAGGCGGGCCTTGAACCAAAGCTTTTGCAATTCTTTGAGGCGGGCCTTGAACCAAAGCTTTTGCAATTCTTTGAGGCGGGCCTTGAACCAAAGCTTTTGCAATTCTTTGAGGCGGGCCTTGAACCAAAGCTTTTGCAATTCTTTGAGGCGGGCCTTGAACCAAAGCTTTTGCAATTCTTTGAGGCGGGCCTTGAACCAAAGCTTTTGCAATTCTTTGAGGCGGGCCTTGAACCAAAGCTTTTGCAATTCTTTGAGGCGGGCCTTGAACCAAAGCTTTTGCAATTCTTTGAGGCGGGCCTTGAACCAAAGCTTTTGCAATCCGTTGAGGCGGGCCTTGAACCAAAGCTTTTGCAATTCTTTGAGGCGGGCCTTGAACCAAAGCTTTTGCAATTCTTTGAGGCGGGCCTTGAACCAAAGCTTTTGCAATTCTTTGAGGCGGGCCTTGAACCAAAGCTTTTGCAATTCTTTGAGGCGGGCCTTGAACCAAAGCTTTTGCAATTCTTTGAGGCGGGCCTTGAACCAAAGCTTTTGCAATTCTTTGAGGCGGGCCTTGAACCAAAGCTTTTGCAATTCTTTGAGGCGGGCCTTGAACCAAAGCTTTTGCAATTCTTTGAGGCGGGCCTTGAACCAAAGCTTTTGCAATTCTTTGAGGCGGGCCTTGAACCAAAGCTTTTGCAATTCTTTGAGGCGGGCCTTGAACCAAAGCTTTTGCAATCCGTTGAGGCGGGCCTTGAACCAAAGCAAAGCTTTTGCAATTCTTTGAGGCGGGCCTTGAACCAAAGCTTTTGCAATTCTTTGAGGCGGGCCTTGAACCAAAGCTTTTGCAATTCTTTGAGGCGGGCCTTGAACCAAAGCTTTTGCAATTCTTTGAGGCGGGCCTTGAACCAAAGCTTTTGCAATTCTTTGAGGCGGGCCTTGAACCAAAGCTTTTGCAATTCTTTGAGGCGGGCCTTGAACCAAAGCTTTTCCAAGGGCTTCATACGGACCATCTAAAGTCTTCTTCATTGTCTTGCTGGGGTAATTAACAGAAACTTTAACTGTAGTAGTAGATGGTTTTTCAGCAATGCGTACTGTAGTAGCATTGCGAACTGGAGTGGACGTTAGCAGAGGCAAGGGCGTTGTTTCAAGTTGTCCAAGAAGTTGTTGATCTTGACCTCCGAACATGAACATCGGACAGAAGGCAAGTTGATGTGATAGTCCGCCGCCAATAGAAGAAGCAACAGCAGTACATGTGGCGGTAGAAATGGATTGAAAATTTAATGACTTTGCGACGTTCCTTGATGAGGCCTCCGTTGACTCTCCAGTGTTTATTGCATCAGATTCATTTCGAAGTCGTTTCACTCGAACTTTGTCAGTGTTCTTGATGAAGTTGCTTTTTAATTTCTTCCTTTAGAACTTCTAATAAGTTCTTCATGAGTTTTTCAAGTCGTACTAGGCGTGAATAACATGTCTTCTTGCAAACAAATATATCGCTCTCACTGTAGAGGCGAACATCAACACCAACAGCAACTTTGATGAGCCGTTCTAAATCCAACGACGACGCCCCAAATATCTTTATTTTTTGCGAATTCAATGGTACAGAATTACATAGAAAACACTTCGAATCCCCATCGACAATTTTTTTGGGGGTTTCTTCCATAATCTAATGCTTACATGATTAAGAAGTTGAAATAAATACTGTCAATAGCTCTCAATCGGGCAATCGGCAGAAAACAAGAATTCGCGGGAAATTTATTTTAGTGCCGTTACGATTGGCTACCTCTTGACAATTGATCGATTTTGATTGGCGCTCCAAAACAAAGGGAATGGAATGTTCGGCTCACTTTAGCAGACGCTTGTAGGGAGAAAGTTAAAACCGCGACATTAAAAGCGTCTGCAAAGGAGGCTACAAGACGAGTGAATCAAATTATAAATAAGATTGGTGAAAGTAAGCGTATTTGTTGTCATCTGTTACCTAAAATGACTTAAAAATGGATTGTGAATATTTTTGTGAGTCTGCCGATTTGAAATATATTAATAAAAACACCTTCATTCAAGTTTTGATGTTTAATTTAATAGATTCACTGAGCTTATTATTTTATACACACGCTTCACTGTCAATATAAAGAACTGAGTTGAGCGAAACTGACTCAAAATTGCTTTGTTTTTAAATTCAGTGGCCTTCAGTACTGCGCCGGTACTCAGACATTCAAACAGTCGGCTGGAACTTGTGGGGACTTGTCAATTAATCAAATTCAAAACTCAAACGAATTGAAAACTAAACTGATACATTCTTCGACCAAATGATCCATAATGTAGCTCAAAATCATATTTGGTTTCCATTTGGTGGGTCTTCTGACTTTCATTTTTAAGTTTTCTGATTTTTCATGTTGATTGACATAAAAACCAAATTACAAGCCAACTGCCTAAATAGACTATCGCTTTCAATGCACCTTACTTGACTTTAACTTTGACTTTCTAACGTTTCAGAGGCACAACGCTTCATAATACGTTTGTATTTCTCCGTGAGGTAAGCAGGAACTGATATTTCTGATCAGAAAACACGCGTTCACATTATCTATCCTCGAAACTCTGCCACGAAACCGCCTCAGGCCATCACTTCAATTCAAATCCTGTAAGTCGGGAAACGCAGTCTAGAATTTTAGGTCAAGGTTCAAAGTAGCGGCCTATGGAATCCCGGGAAGTTGTTGGTATGATAAAATTGTGAATCAGACACAAAGAAAACTGGATAATCCTGACTTTTATTTGTACATTCATCTCTTCGGGTCTTTCGAAATTCCGCCATTTTATTTTTGACGTGAAACCGGAAATGAAACCGCCATACCGGAAACGTTTTCTGATTGGTCAATTGACCTTCTTTCGCGGAAAAACTGTTCTAAAAATAACCACACTTGTGAAAACGCTGTGACACAGACCCAATATAGAGCATGGACGCTCCTACTTATGGGCTCCTGTCTTTATTTAGAAGAGGGTGACAGACAAATAATATCATCATCATCATCATCATCATCATCTTTATTTTGAGTGGGTTACAAATACAGCAATACAACAATACTGGTTTCCAATTTGGCCCACTAGAAACAATAACTACTGATTACAATAATTACTAGCCTCCTCCGCAGGCTACTTTATCGGAATGGCATTTGTATCGGAATTGGGATTCCTGTGGTATGTAAAGGAGGTCGAGAAGGACTGGAACGAGAGGAGAGGAAGAAAAGAGGGGAGGAGTAGCCTGCCAAAACTCGAATGGTGTGGACGAGTTAATTCACCCTTGAGGACATGTTAATTCACCCCGGGAGCCCCTGGGAGTTTTAGTCAACCAAAATACCTCACTAGTGGATACTTAGTAGTTAAACCATCAAACACTGCAGACACTGTGCGTTAAGTTTACGGTTCAAGACGTGATCTCTACTAGGTACTAGAACGTTTATTTTAAAGTTCCTGCCTCTGAAGACTTTCAAAATAGAGAGAGTGAAATCCCTTTCGCGACCGAGTGAAATATATTTTTAACCGCCATAGTCAAATCAAACAAGAAGTTGATTCACACTGCGGACTGATGCATTTTAAAATTAGTCGCTCAGTTTAAAATGTTCCTTTGAAATACTGACTTCGTTGATGCTTTCAATTGAAGTACAGCAAATCTCAAAGATGATCAGAAAACGCAACGGTGAGTGACCTGACGGCGGTTTAAAATTGTCACATAACGCGCCTGGTCAACTCGCTCGCGCTTGACGCTTATATGCCTTGTGAATACAACTTCTACCTAAATTCCACGTGCAAAAATCGTCTCTCAGTTTTTAATCTCTCGTTCTTATAATTATTATTTGTTTTCACTGTTGCGAAACAGAGAGAGAAGATGTCACGTCTCCAACGTACGTACGCTAACCCGACCCGTTGTTTATAAGTCGGGTTATATACGTGGGCATTATAATTGTAAGGCGCCCGCCGTCGCTGATGTGTTTTGCACAAGAACACATGTTTGTGCTAAAAAATTGAAGCGAACCGAATTCATGTTATGGTTTCCTTCCTATCACTATAAACACTCGAGTGTTGGCGATTTTAGGCGCCAGAATCAAGCCACGCTCTGATCGGTCGGTTAGTTGTTGTTGACCTTGGTCCTGACGCTGTCATTTGCAGTGTATTATATTTATGAAACGCACTCTCTTTGCTTCCGATTAAAATCTGTCAGTTTCACTGCTTTTTCGTTGGCCTTTATTTCTAAAACAATGGCCTGGACTGAAAATAATTTCCAGGATTTCACTAAAACATCGGGCTTCTAGAGATTGAAGAAACAGTAGTCTCAAATTCTGTCGAATTTTTCTTATCCCTCCCGTACTAAGTATATTTGGCATGCGCAATAAAACATGCGCGAAGTGATAAACTGTTGTTCAATTATGGCAGGCAACTCCTCTTTCTTTTCCTTCTCCTTCCTCTCCCCCTCCCCCCTTCGTCTTTTTTCTCTCTCCCCATTTCCCTCTCTTCATCACACAGGAACCCCAAACCCCAAGGAGTTGCCTGCGGAGGAGGCTAAATAATTACAGAACAATGCTAGTTACAATTGAAAACACTGACATAATGAACTAATAATTTACAATAAATATAGAGATGATAAATTAACTACAATAGAATTTAATATAAGCTAACACTGAAACAAGTGGCCCTCTGTAGCTACAAAAATATGTAAATATATGATATCCATTTTATTTAAATTAATTACATCTAAATTATGAGAAAAATAAAATAAAATAAATAAAAATAATAATAATGATAATAATTATAATAATTATTATTATTTTAAAAATAATAATAATAATAATAATAATAATAATAATAATAATAATAATAATAATAATAATTTTAATTCAATTAAAATTAGTATACAATAGAAAGTTAGCCCGAAATGGAACATGGGAAATCAGTTAATTTGATGTATCAAGTTATTTACTCACTTAACAATGTATTTATGGAACATGATACAATGGAGGATTAACAAAGATACTGTTTCATCGTTACTAAACACTGAATCAAACTACAGCATGATGTAATTCATTGATTTCCCATGTGCCATTTCGGGCTTACCTTCTGTGTTCTATGTCAACGATTTCTCAATCAGGTGTATATCGGTTGAGTTGGGATCTTCTTGTCTGATTAGAAAATAGCGCCAGACGTCAATCACACAACGTGGGCGTGTATACATTTTAACCAATCATAGCAAAGCTAGTTAGTTTGATTGACGGTTGACTAGCTAGCTAGACTGCTGTTTGTTGGCTTTAATTTGCAATTCCCAGGGCAGCGCTTCAACGATTACGATTGTAAATACAGTCGAACCTCCCGTAAGCGACCACTGACAAAAAGTGTTCAAGCTTTGTGGTCGCTTACAAGAGGCGGTCGCTTACGAGAGGTTCTAACTAAAGTGATTTGACTTGGAACTGAATTTTTGGTATTTTGGAAAACTGGTCGCTTAGGAGAGGTGATCACTTACGAGAGTGGTCGCAACCGGAGGTTCAACTGTCTGTCAATTTCATTTTCACCCATTAGATTCTGTATAGTTACTGTAAGTTGTGTCCATCCATCCTCTATGCCGGTGCTCATGAGGGCTAGTCTCCATCGCAGTCTGGCGAGAGAGCATTACGCGACGACACTAAAATCGGCTGTGAGCTAGGGAGACTACATGACAGTCAAACCCAAAATAAACGAAAACAAAAACACAGCAAGGGATCCCTGTATTTCCAACCTGTTTGTATCTTAGCAACCAACAATAGTTTGTTCGACACAGCTAGTCTATAGTTCTTCCACAGTCTCTACCGCGCAGAGAACACTTCTTGAGCCGAAATTCTTCCTGTATTAGCTGTCAAGTATTTCCTACCTAGCTAAACATACCAAAGAAAGAACCGAAATGCTGACATCTGAGTAAGTATAAACGTTATCCTTTTTTTTTTACTCTAAAAACTTTCAGTTTCTTATCGCAGTCGTTATATATGCAGAACTAATCCAGCGGATGTCAATAGCGATGATGAAGATGTAATATGCACAGACTAGTATTTACTCGACTTTTATATGTTTAGTGTAATTTATCAGAGATTTTCATCACTAAAAGAAGATATCCTAACACATATATAACATTTTCGTTAGTTTCACTTTGGGAACACGAACTGTAGAATAAGCCATCGGCTCCCATGCAGGGAGTTCTAGACATAACATGCAAAATGCAAATTTATATTCAAGTTCGTTAAGAGCAGATGATTTTGTGTGTATGTGTGGGGGAGGTGGGTTTTGTGTGGGGAGAGGGGAGGGGTTAGAAATGTTGATGATGGATTTTTTTAGCAACCTTTAAGCGATGGAATTTTCCAGTTTTCTTCAACGAAACTAAACAATGCCGATAAACCTGATACTATCATGGCAACATACACTCAAAGTCATTGGCTCAAGAGAAAGATCACAGAGGGATGGTGTTAAACTTGTAAATTGAACTATTATCTCTTGTAATAAACTTGAAACTTGATGCATGGTTGATTGCGGAGAAAGAACATGTGTTGACGAACAGAGACTGTGGCAGAAAGATGCCAGAAAACTACCTACCATTGATTAAATATATTTATCAATCAATCAAATTTATACAGAACTCTTTATTCCTTTTCTTACAAGTGTTGATTGTATATTATTATAATTTGTTCATTTTCTATTCATTTATCTTTTCATACTCATTATATGTGTTGATGTATTTCAGTTTGAATTCAATAGCGCACGCTTGGCTTTGCGAATGAAAAATATATTTAGCATATTCCGTTGGAAATATAGCACTCATTTATTTATTTATTTGTTGATTGATTGATTGATTGATTGATTTGTTGATTGATTGATTGATTGATACTTCATTTATACTAACAGTGGCGGTTATAGTGCATGGTGGTACAGTCTGGACGAGGAACATGTCGGTAATGGACGTAGATCAAGATCAAGGCTTGGCCACAATGCCGTTTTGAGGACAACAGATGAGAAGGAAGAGAAGGAAGAAGGTAATAATCTATTTAAAAAAAGTCCATTTTCGATCATTCTCTACTTTCTCATAGCACATAATGCTTTGCGCCTTGGAGGGTAATACAAAAGAAAATGGGAGATTTCTGTCAACCATGTAATTATGCAACACCATTTTCTTTTGTATTACCCCCCAAGGCACAAAGCAATATGTGCTATGAGCAAGTAGAGAATGGGATAGAGTTGATCTATGTCAGAGTATTCAAACGTTAAAGGAAATCTATAACACCGTGCATAAGAGTGCTTAACTTTACTGTTTCAGAGGATTATCCAGGATCTCCATTGCCCTATATAATTGTGACGTCACATCAAAATAAATTATTGCTTAAACGCTAAGGATCATGGTCGCGAGATGGGGACAAAACCACGCTGGTGCCAGAAGGACCCAAAAGCGGACAATTAGGTGTTTTAAAATTCTTCAGTTTTAATCCAATTTAAATAAAACTTGGCAGTGTGATAGTAAATGTCAAGTCTGCAAATCGTGCATGCTCGAGGATCCAGCGGTTTTTGTCCGCGCTCCGAAGTCACCCGGCCAAGAGAACCGCTGGATAAATTATCTGCTAGTACGAGTTCTAGGGCGTGATACGCGCTCAAGCGGATTTAGTATAGCTCGCATTTCAGACCCTAAAGAAATGTCAAAAATGAACGGTGACAACTGAAGTCCAGATTGTTCATAATGATATATATGCGCTGAAAACTCCGTATTCCGTACTCGTGGCGCGTATTCTTTCAGTTGGCGGTACTTGTAGCTTCAAATCGTTTCTGTCCTCCCAAGCAACACATCTACCAGCGCTAATGCGGATATCACTAGCTATTTTCGTGTGTGTTCATATATTTCAACACGAGCGGTATATAAATGTAGTCGGTATAGTATTTCAAATATCAAGCTATATCGGTAGCTGTGCAAATACATCGCAACCTTGTTTTAAAAACAATAATTAAATGCTTCGAGAACCATGAAGATCCATGAACTGTTCTGGCTTTAGGAAATCGATCCCGGGGAAAAACTGGAGTACGTGATCGATCGCATCACGCAAATGCATTTCTTTAAAACATCCGTCAACATGGACGCTTATATCTTTGAAAATTATGGTCGAGTTTTGATTGGCCCTCTTTTTTACCCTAAAAAAGAGGGCCAAACACAATCAAGATTCGTATCACGCCCCAGAACTCGTACTAGCAGATAATTTATCCAGCGGTTCTCTTGGCCGGGTGACTTCGGAGCGCGGACAAAAACCGCTGGATCCTCGAGCATGCAAATCGTATCGTTTCAGTTATTTTGTTTTTGTGAATTTTTGGCGGGAAAATGATGTCATGAACATGACACTCTTCAAATCCTCATCCACTGGATACATTTAATGAATTACAGCATCAACTTATATATCCACTGGATAAGGAATGCTTAGGGCCGTACATAACCCAAAATTCAAGGAGGGGGTGAGTACGTATTTAACAACAAAAAATGAATAAAAAGAGTACAGTTCTCAGTACTTTTGGTATCTTTTTCGCCTTGCTAGGGGGGCAACTGACCCCCCCTGCCCCTGTGCTGTGTACGGCCCTGATGCTTAAGTGCTATCTGCTCTTTCAACAATGGCCTCCGATGTGTATAAATTCCGTTCCACATACTTTAACTTTCTAGAGTCCAAGTTAAAGCTTAAGCCAAAGGAAGTCAATTTTAATAAAGAGACAAGCCGTGCAGCCCACCGAACCGATGAATATGTCAATAAGGGACTTATTGTAAGACGTGGACAGGAGTTCAAGATCACTGTGACCTTCAATCGTCCTTTTGATGACAAGCAAGACAGTGTGATTTTGCAGTTATCTTTTGGTAAGGAAAGCTTGCCTGCTTGCCTGCTTGCCTGCTTGCCTGCTTGCCTGCTTGCCTGCTTGCCTGCTTGCCTGCTTGCCTGCTTGCCTGCTTGCCTGCTTGCCTGCTTGCCTGCTTGCCTGCTTGCCTGCTTGCCTGCTTGCCTGCTTGCCTGCTTGCCTGCTTGCCTGCTTGCCTGCTTGCCTGCTTGCCTGCTTGCCTGCTTGCCTGCTTGCCTGCTTGCCTGCTTGCCTGCCTGCTTGCCTGCTTGCCTGCTTGCCTGCTTGCCTGCTTGCCTGCTTGCCTGCTTGCCTGCTTGCCTGCTTGCCTGCTTGCCTGCTTGCCTGCTTGCCTGCTTGCCTGCTTGCCTGCTTGCCTGCTTGCCTGCTTGCCTGCTTGCCTGCTTGCCTGCTTGCCTGCTTGCCTGCTTGCCTGCTTGCCTGCTTGCCTGCTTGCCTGCTTGCCTGCTTGCCTGCTTGCCTGCTTGCCTGCTTGCCTGCTTGCCTGCTTGCCTGCTTGCCTGCTTGCCTGCTTGCCTGCTTGCCTGCTTGCCTGCTTGCCTGCTTGCCTGCTTGCCTGCTTGCCTGCTTGCCTGCTTGCCTGCTTGCCTGCTTGCCTGCTTGCCTGCTTGCCTGCTTGCCTGCTTGCCTGCTTGCCTGCTTGCCTGCTTGCCTGCTTGCCTGCTTGCCTGCTTGCCTGCTTGCCTGCTTGCCTGCTTGCCTGCTTGCCTGCTTGCCTGCTTGCCTGCTTGCCTGCTTGCCTGCTTGCCTGCTTGCCTGCTTGCCTGCTTGCCTGCTTGCCTGCTTGCCTGCTTGCCTGCTTGCCTGCTTGCCTGCTTGCCTGCTTGCCTGCTTGCCTGCTTGCCTGCTTGCCTGCTTGCCTGCTTGCTTGCCTGCTTGCCTGCCTGCTTGCCTGCTTGCCTGCTTGCCTGCTTGCCTGCTTGCCTGCTTGCCTGCTTGCCTGCTTGTCATGACAAGTATGTTAACTTATCTTCATATTTTCCTTTCCCAAGGATCTAGTCCAAAAAGCAGCAAAGGCACCTTGATTCGTATCGAAGTAACTAACCAACTATCTACATCATCATGGGGCATGCGCATTGATAATACTAGTGGTAACACTGTCTCTCTGACAGTCATGTCCCCCGCTAATGCTTTAGTTGGCGAGTATTCTGTCTTCGTGGATACCAAAACCAAAAAACGTGGCAGTGAAGGAGAGTACTTGAAGTTCAGAAAGAAAGCAGATGAGATGATTATTATTCTGTTCAATGCTTGGTGCAAAGGTAATGAAGAGAGAGAGAGAGAGAGAGAGAGAGAGAGAGAGAGAGAGAGAGAGAGAGAGAGAGAGAGAGAGAGAGAGAGAGAGAGAGAGAGAGAGAGAGAGAGAGAGAGAGAGAGAGAGAGAGAGAGAGAGAGAGAATAGGGACAGGATTCTCGTGTTGTTGGTTAATATAGGTCAGACTAGGAGTGGTCTAGGACTGGCAAAAACGCACGCACTTCAAACCTTGGAGATTCATTGGAAATTCAGTCTAATTAACAACAATATTTACTCAGGAAAGCGAAAAAGGCTCCCAAAACGACAAATAGATTTGAAAGAAAAACTGATTCAAGCACGCGCTGGTTCCGTGCGCGAGCGAAACGTCATACTATGCATCTGTCCTCTTATCGACAATGGCTCTTATCCAATCAGCGCGCGAGAAATTTGTCAAATGTTGTAAAAAAGATTATCGTGAGAAAGGTCATGCCGTCCAATGGAAAGAGCGCGCGCCAGCTCTTCCATCTTTGGAAATTGGTTGATCAGTAGCAGTGACTAGAATTGACTAAAAGAGGCCCAAAAGATCGACAAAACCAGGTAAAAGTTCTCGATTTACAAAGACGAGAAAAGCATGGCGTCGCAGCGGAATGAGTGGAATGTCCATGTGGCTGTACGCCGAACACATTTCGATTGGTTCCCCACATACGATTCCCACGAAAATCGGCCGAATGATGGTTTGGACAATGAACTCGTGGAATATCATTAAAAATCGTAAGAAATCGAAACTTTTACGGAAAATAATCAGGAAAAAGCATTTTTGAACAATCAGAGGCCCTGATTTAATTGAATAATTGGATTAAAATAAGCTTTTACTGCGCAGTCGTTGCCGTAGAGCGCTACAGTTCTTATCAGAAGCGTTACTTAAATATGTTATCGCTGAACTTTATATTGAAATGTATCAATAAGAATCTTCTTATCAATAATAACTAGACGCTCTACTAGCGTGAACTTGGGCTTCTTAATAAAGCTGTTTAGATAGATTTTAAATACAGAAGTAGTTTTAGCCTACATGTATTACTTGCAGAATTTAAGTCACTCGTTGCGTGACTCAGTAGAGCATGCATACGTAATTAGCTTCAACACTCACACTCCTAGCTGACAGCTGCATGGCGAAGCACATTTCGATTACCTTGCAAGAAACGATTTCACAAACTCAATAAAATTACGATCGAGTTATATTTGCATATTTACTAAGCTCGAGCAAGGGAGCACGGCAAAATCCTTTTTGAATGCTGCTGGTGATTTGATTTATCGTTCCGTACGTCGGCCATCTTGAATTTCGTTGATAAGCTGCTGACCACAACTTCTGTATACTCAAAAAATTGGAACGATACCGAGAGATTAGCATGGCCCCGTGATTTAGTACCGACAGCGATAAACACGCATGCGCTATGGTGACCACTTGCAGATTTGGCGTAGAAACATGACAAAGAAAAACCGTCTGTAATCTTAGACTTGGGCATTCCACAGGAAGCCCAAGTAATAATAACGGTTTATTAGCAATGTACGAGGTGGCTCTTAATTCTATGCTAATGAGCTACAATTTGCTTTCCTGCGATCTAATGGTAAGTTATTCCATACTCTCGTCCCATTAATCATAAAATGTATTTTTGCGTTGTAGATGATGCTGTGTACATGAAAAACGAAGATCAACGTCAGGAGTACGTACTCGAAGACAAAGGAAAAATCTGGTGTGGTAATATTTACTATGGACGCCCGTGGAACTTTGGTCAGGTATATAGACAAGTCAGTTAAAATGCATTTACAAGTGACGCTGTACTTGAGGTTTTTATAGGAGTTGGAGTAGAACTGAAAAATAAAGCCAAAAGAAAAACTCAAAACGATGCATTCTGTTGACACCTGTTATGCAATTAGGTCCATGAAAATATACAAATAGTTCAAAAACGTTGTCAAAACTGTATTTTGAATGACTGAATTACAGCTCAAGTGAAATGGCGATAAAATATAAAGAGTCTAACTTTGTAGAAGCCAAAACCAAGCTAATTTAACATATTTTAGTTTTTAAGTAACGTTACCAAAATGTATCCCAAAAAAAACTTTCTCAGAAAGTGAAATTACAAAAGTGATTTTAATTTTGGAATGTACAATACACTGCAGTATTCAACATTCGTAACACGACCTTTATTGACATACACCTGTTTTCAAAAACGTTGTCCATTTACAAAATACAAAATAGTAAATAGTAGAAAGGAATTAATTAGAGAAACAAAGGAAATTCAATCACGCGGAACTATGGCTCATTGTTTCTCTAATTAATTCCTTTCTACTATTTACTATTTTGTATTTTGTAAATGGACAACGTTTTTGAAAACAGCCGGTGTATATTCAATACCCTTCCAGACTTGTATTGTCGGAATGATTGGAACTATGCAAATGATATACTGCAAATGATATACTACAACTGCTTGTTCTTATTCAGTTTGAAGAACCTTCTCTCAAGGTTTGCTTGTATTTACTGGAGATCTCTAAAATGGCATCGTCTGCACGTGGAAACCCAACAATGGTTTGTCGAAACATTTCTCAAATGGTACGAAGTGATATGAATCAATGGATGAATAAATGGATGAATCAATGGATGAATCAATGGATGAATAAATGGATGAATAAATGGATGAATAAATGGATGAATAAATGGATGAATAAATGGATGAATAAATGGATGAATAAATGGATGAATAAATGGATGAATAAATGGATGAATAAATGGATGAATAAATGGATGAATAAATGGATGAATAAATGGATGAATAAATGGATGAATAAATGGATGAATAAATGGATGAATAAATGGATGAATAAATGGATGAATAAATGGATGAATAAATGGATGAATAAATGGATGAATAAATGGATGAATAAATGGATGAATAAATGGATGAATAAATGGATGAATAAATGGATGAATAAATGGATGAATAAATGGATGAATAAATGGATGAATAAATGGATGAATAAATGGATGAATAAATGGATGAATAAATGGATGAATAAATGGATGAATAAATGGATGAATAAATGGATGAATAAATGGATGAATAAATGGATGAATAAATGGATGAATAAATGGATGAATAAATGGATGAATAAATGGATGAATAAATGGATGAATAAATGGATGAATAAATGGATGAATAAATGGATGAATAAATGGATGAATAAATGAATGAATAAATGGATGAATAAATGGATGAATAAATGGATGAATAACTGGATGAATAAATGGATGAATAAATGGATGAATAAATGGATGAATAAATGGATGAATAAATGGATGAATAAATGGATGAATAAATGGATGAATAAATGGATGAATAAATGGATGAATAAATGGATGAATAAATGGATGAATAAATGGATGAATAAATGGATGAATAAATGGATGAATAAATGGATGAATAAATGGATGAATAAATGGATGAATAAATGGATGAATAAATGGAAGAATAAATGGATGAATAAATGGATGAATAATGGATGAATAAATGGATGAATAAATGGATGAATAAATGGATGAATAAATGGATGAATAAATGGATGAATAAATGGATGAATAAATGGAAGAATAAATGGAAGAATAAATGGATGAATAAATGGATGAATAAATGGATGAATAAATGGATGAATAAATGGATGAATAAATGGATGAATAACTGGATGAATAAATGGATGAATAAATGGATGAATAAATGGATGAATAAATGGATGAATAAATGGATGAATAAATGGATGAATAAATGGATGAATAAATGGAAGAATAAATGGAAGAATAAATGGATGAATAAATGGATGAATAAATGGATGAATAAATGGATGAATAAATGGATGAATAAATGGATGAATAAATGGATGAATAAATGGATGAATAAATGGATGAATAAATGGATGAATAAATGGATGAATAAATGGATGAATAAATGGAAATGGATGAATAAATGGATGAATAACTGGATGAATAAATGGATGAATAAATGGATGAATAAATGGATGAATAAATGGATGAATAAATGGATGAATAAATGGATGAATAAATGGATGAATAAATGGATGAATAAATGGATGAATAAATGGATGAATAATAAATGGATGAATAAATGGATGAATAAATGGATGAATAAATGGATGAATAAATATGAATATATGGAGGAGGAAAGAGAGGGAGAGAGATGAATGAAGAGAGGGAGGAGGAACGGATAGATTAATGGATGAAAAGACAGACCGACAGACAGATAAATAGATAGATGCAGCCATCATAGTACTCAAACAATTGGCTCTGCTTGTCCCAAAAGTAAAATATTTATATGTAATATTTTTAGATACTTTTTTCGCACGTGCTCGTTCTAATGAGTTTTATTGTTAGCTCCTTTGTGTCAACGTGAATAAATAAATAACTTAATTAATTACTAGTGCTAGCTTATACTGTGGCATTAACTTCAAGAGTTAAGTAGGTAGGTAGGTTTATTTAAACTAGAAATATATAATGAGCGCAAATATTCAGCGTTTTATTGTCTTGTTATTTCACTGTAGTCGAATTGTAATGACGATGATGGCGGTGTCCTTTGGGGGCGTTGGGCGAGCGAATATCCAGAAGGAAGTACCCGACCAACAGCGTGGCCCGGAAGTGTCAAAATCCTGGAGGAATATTCTAGAACACATAAATCTGTCCGTTATGGACAGTGTTGGGTGT
Organism: Actinostola sp. cb2023; assembly: GCA_033675265.1. Lineage (NCBI taxonomy): Eukaryota > Metazoa > Cnidaria > Anthozoa > Actiniaria > Actinostolidae > Actinostola > Actinostola sp. cb2023. The sequence continues at coordinate 31,342 of JAUJYZ010001169.1, read as the reverse complement.
TCTCTGGATTAGTCACCACACGTAAGCATTGTTTGATGCACAGGGCACAGGGCACAGGGCACAGGGCACAGGGCACAGGGCACAGGGCACAGGGCACAGGGCACAGGGCACAGGGCACAGGGCACAGGGCACAGGGCACAGGGCACAGGGCACAGGGCACAGGGTACGCAGCACGCAGCACGCAGCACGCAGCACGCAGCACGCAGCACGCAGCACGCAGCACGCAGCACGCAGCACGCAGCACGCAGCACGCAGCACGCAGCACCCAGCACCCAGCACCCAGCACCCAGCACCCAGCACCCAGCACCCAGCACCCAGCACCCAGCACCCAGCACCCAGCACCCAGCACCCAGCACCCAGCACCCAGCACCCAGCACCCAGCACCCAGCACATCACAGATGTGATGGTATGCAATTAAATTGAACAAAGAGTGGAAATGTAAGAGAAGAGAAATCAAGTAGACATTTTCACAAACTTTGTATTATTTGCTAGTGCTCCGTGCGTTGGGGATCCCTACTCGTAGCGTGACGAACTTCCAGTCTGCGCATGATCACGATGCGAGTATGACGATTGACTTTCACGTTGACAAAGATGGCGAGTCTTTGAACCACTTGAACGACTCTGTTTGGTAAGCAAAGCCTTGCGTACATTTCTCACACTGTGTACCGGTCTCCCTAGCTACTAGCAGTGGGTTGTTTTTCCCTTATCCGTCATGCAATGCTTTGATATATTTTTTTCAATCAAGAAACTTCTTGCTGTTGCTGTATTTCGTTTAACCTGTGAATTATGTGATCCCCGGGCATGAGTTATAGGGATGACAGCGAGAATTTTGGGCTGACTCACTCACTCGGATGTAAATTTTCATTGCGTTACCGCTGAAGTACATCGTAGGCTCACATCTTGGGGGTAGGGGTGGCAATCTATGAGTTGGCCAACGAGTGCCTTTGATTTATGCTTGTCTGAGTGGTCTGCACTATCTTTTGGTAGCAACACGATCCTTCAACATTCCCCCGGGGGGAGGGGGGCGGGCCGGGGGGAGGAGGGGGGGGGGGGGGCGGTAAGGGTTACTCCCTTTGTCCAAGTGGTAGGGGTGATCGGCGGTCGGTTTTGAAAACGACCCCTAAAAGGTATACGCATAAATTAAAATAGCTGTTGTAGCCATGTCAGGACTAATTATATTAAAAGGTGCGACCTTGCATATCATTCGATTGATTGATTGATTGATTGATTGATCAATTGATTGATGGATGGATGGATGGATGGATGGATGGATGGATGGATGGATGGATGGATGGATGGATGGATGGATGGATGGATGGATGGATGGATGGATGGATGGATTGTAACAACTGTTACTGATCATGAAAGCACCTCTTCTTTCAGGAATTACCATGTGTGGAACGAGTCGTACTTTGCTCGACCAGATCTCTCTCCTGGTTATGGTGGATGGCAGGTACATGATGCCACACCTCAAGAGACAAGTGACGGTATGTCTTTGTCATTTTTATATTCAACGTTTCATTCACCACATATGCATGCAAGGCTGGCTTATTAAAGAACTAACTTATTATCACACTTTAATCTGATATAAACAAACACATCAAGGCATAAAATCTTAACCTGTTCCCAAAGGCACCTAATGACATACCAGCTACCTGATGATGATCTTTTGGATCGAATACAGTCGTTTTAAGAGGGTCTGAATGGGGGGGGGGGGGAGGGGTGGATGGGGGAAGGGGGGAAGGGGGTATTTCTGTATACGTATGTCAGTTGTCAGTCAAATACTTGGTCATTTGTCAGTTGTCAGTTATTTTTTTACCTTGTCAGTTAAACGTTAGTTAACTATTAACTGGTCATATCCTGTTTTGAACAATTGAACGTGTTTGATACTTCGATTGTCAGTTGACAGTTAGGTTTAATTTGTCAGTTAACAGTTATTTTTAAAGCCGTTTGTCAGTAGTCAGTTAACCCCATTCAGACCCTCTTTTAACTCAGTGACCAATCACAGCGCGCAAAATCATTGCTCAACCAAACATAATGCTTCTAATGAATAGACAAACAAAGACGCCATGAAACAGTTAGGTGATGGATTTCGTTAAAGTCATTTCGGCCAAACGGCCCTCTTCAGTAAATGTAAATGTTCAAGTGGCAGCGATGATAACAGATCTAACAATAGCCAACCCAGTCCCTGGGGAACTATTAGCACGAAATACTACAATGGGATCCCTGTGCGTAGTGCGGCACATGGATCCACGACACGACACGGCACGATCACGACACGACACGGCACGGCACGGTCACTGGACTGTAAACTGAACAGTTCCTACTTCTTCGCGAAACTCCGTCGAGAAGAGTTGAAATTCGATCGAGTCATTGGGACCGCGAGAGAATAAGGCGAGACGAAAAGACGAGAGGGGAGTGAGGCGAGAAGGCAAGAAGGGGAGAAGAGCGAGAAGTAGGGACTGTGGCCTTCACGTACTTGATTAGCGCTAATCCTGGATTAGCATCAATAGTTTTCTTAAGATTTAATCCTGGATTAGTGCTAATCGCCTTTTGCACTTATTATCGTGTGTACTTAGTTGGTAATGATTTCTATAATCCCATTAGGTATTTTCTGTTGTGGACCGTGCCCAGTCAAGGCGATCAAATGGGGGGACGTCCACCTCCCGTATGACGCAGGTTTCGTGTTCGGAGAGGTCAACGGGGATAGAATTTACTGGGAGGTCGACGAAACCACGGGAGACATGGAGGTCATCAGAATAGAAGAATGTGCTGTTGGTAAAAACATCAGTACCAAGGCAGTTGGAAGCAACGCCCGAGAAGATTTGACACAGTATTACAAGCATATGGATGGTATGAACATATTCAGTTATATCGCTTATTGTAACTATATATATATAACTGAACAAAATTCAAAGGAATGCCAAAAAAATGAGTATCTACTTCATTTTTCTTTCTTTTTTTATTTTTATTTTTCCTTCTTTTTATATTTTGCTGCTCTATTTTCTGTTTTTGTTTTGATTTTTTGATTTTTTTCTTGTTTTCTTGTTTTTTTTGTTTTCTTCTTTAATTCGTTTTTCCTTTTTCTTCTTTTTTCCTTTTTTGTTTTCGTTTTTTTGTTTTCTTTCTATCCTTTATTTCTTTTTTCCTTGTTTTCTTATTTTCTTATTTTTTTTCTTTTCTCATATTCTTTTCTTCTGTTTATATTTATTATTCTTTTTTATTTCTTTTCTTCTTTTTTTTTCTTCTTTTTTCTTCTTTTTTCCTTTTTTTCTTTATTCTTTTTGTTTGAATTTTTTTTCAGCTATTTTTTTTCCAAACTCGCCGCTACAATAAGCGATGGTAAATAATGCGATTCAAAGACTTTTAACAGCTGATTGATATCAAGTAATTCATTCATTCTGTCAACAGGGAGTCTTGAGGAACGAAAAGTCGTCAGAAAAGTCAACGAACACAGTTCCATTAGTTCCCTGGACATCTACAAACCCTCCGCCGAAGATGTTGAGTTTAAAATAATCCTACCAGTCGACAACCTCTTGTTTGGCGATAATTTTCGTGTCGAGTTGTATATCAAGAATACCTCGGATGAGAATCGAAATGTAAAGTACTCCATGTCTGCTAAGCTGATGTTCTATACAGGCGTGGTCATCGAAAGGATCAATGGCCAACACGATGATGTGGAGCTTAAGGGAAATGAAGGTAACATGATTGGTTGTCAGGAGCCAATTACTAGAAGCAATTTTAAAAAAAACAAAAAAAACAAACAAACACACACACAAAAAAAAAAAAAACATTTACCAGTTTAGCAGAGATCGGTGTCTATAAACAAATCAGAAGACGTTTCCGGTTGCGAAATTCGTTGCCATAGAAACTAGTGCGATCTGATTGGCTGAATTATATTCATTTTTTCATTAGCCAATCAAAATTGAGAATTTGAATTGTGTTTTAAAATTGCGCTGTATTTCTTCAAAACTGCAATGCTCACACTTGACCATTCATATATCTGATTATAAATATATTTGATCTCAGAAAAGAGGCTTTTTCTCGATGTGGATGGAGATGTATATTTTTACAAAGCAGGCCCAGACTCGAGTGTTGAGATTGATATCAAAGCGAAAGTCATGGAAACAAGGCAGACTTTCTTTGAAATTGATGCAGTGGACTTCATGAAAAAGCCAGAGATCCGCGCTCAAGTAAGAATATTTATAGGGGTGGCCGTTTTATAGGGGTGGCCGCTTTATAAGGGTGGACGATTTATAGAGGTGGCCGCTTTATAGGAGTGGCCGTTTAATAGGGGTGGCCGTTTTATAGGGGTGGCATTTATAGGGGTGGCCACTTTATAGGGGTGGCCGTTTTATAGGGGTGGCCGTTTTATAAGGGTGGCAGATTTATAGTGGTGGCCGTTTAATAGGGTTGGCCATTTTATAGGGTGGCCGTTTTATAGGGGTGGCACTTTATAGGGGTGGCCACTTTATAGGATTGGCCGTTTTATTGGGGTGGCCGTTTTATATGGATGGCCGCTTTATAGGGGTGGCCGCTTTATAGGAGTGGCCGTTTTATAAGGGTGGTCGCTTTATAGGGGTTGCCACTTCATAGGGGTGGCCGCTTTATAGGGGTTGCCACTTCATAGGGGTGGCCGCTTAATAGGTGGTCGCTTAATAGGTAGTCGCTTAATAGCTGGTCGCTTTATAGGGGTTCCACTGCTTTTCATATCAACGGTAATTAAAAGTTGGGAAATATAATATTAATTGCTACTTATTACGTTCACTCATTTCATCGCTACTTTATTTTAGTTTCCAGATAAGATTGTGAAGAACAAGAGTTTTGACATCGAGCTATTCTTCTCAAACCCTTTTCTAAAAGTCGATCTCACAGAGTGTAAGATCATCATCGAGTCATCCCGTCACGTGGCTCCAGATACCATGATAGAATCGCTGTAAGTACACGTGTCAATGGAAACTTTGACCATTATTGAAGAAATAGTAAACGAGGCAGCGTGCTCTATATTTCGAGTTATAGAAGCACGCGGGAATTGGAAGAAGACGAGAGAAGTGTTAGGAGAAGCACGACTCGTAGTTTGCTCGTGACGTCATGGCGGCCATGTTAGTGCCCGATAACAAAGCATTCCTCATTAGCTCCTCTTGTTTGTACCACCAACATGGTTGCACGTGACGTCATAGCGGCCATGTTGGATCCCTATAACAAAGCATTCCTCATTAGCTTCTCTTGTTTGTACCACCAACATGGTTGCACGTGACGTCATGGTGGCCATGTTGGATCCCTATAACAAAGCATTCCTCATTAGCTTCTCTTGTTTGTACCACCAACATGGTTGCACGTGACGTCATGACGGCCATGTTGGTTCCCGATAACAAAGCATTCCTCATTAGCTTCTCTTGTTTGTACCACCAACATGGTTGCACGTGACGTCATGGCGGCCATGTTGGATCCAGATAACAAAGCATTCCTCATTAGCTGCTCTTGTTTGTACCACCAACGTGGTCGCTGCGTCTTTATACTTTAAATCTCCAGGGATTGACTGCAAACCAGCAATAGCTAATGTCATCGGAAGTTACACTCCAATGACTCTGAACAAAGGTTTCAAGTCGAGGCTATCGGGTCAAGTTTTTGTACTGACCCGATAGCCTCGACTTGAAATCGTTGTTCAGAGTCATTGGAGTGTAACTTCAATATCAGCTATACAAGCATGAAGATTTCCAGACTTCCGGTACGCGCGCAATGCATTGTGAGATTATTACAAAAGAAAAGTGAGCACCAATTCTAGACACAGGGAGCCCAAGCTATGTTTTTGCTCATTTGGTGCTCACTTTTCCGTTGTTCCTTTGTAATAATCTCACAATGCATTGCGCGCGTACCTGAAGTCTGGAACTCTTGATGCTTGTATTGCAAACTTCAGTTACTAAATAAAGTCTGTGTCTATTATTATTATATTAATATATTTATGTTTCTTCTATTTCATTTTCAGGCCACCAGTTCCTCCCAATACGGAAGTGTCTTTCGTTGCAACCTTCATCGCCGAGTCGAAGGGTACAGGTTCGGTGTTTGTCAGCTTTCACTCCAAAGAGCTCAGTGGAGTATATCGTCAAATCGAATTCCAAATCACTGATAACTGACGATAAGTCATTCCTAAAATGAAAATCACGAAGCTGAATAACTGAGCTCACCATTTTTTTTTTGCTAGCTTGATCGAAGATTTGGTGCCGCTACATTTAACATGAAGCGAGTTATAGCCATTTGAAATCTTACCCATAGTTAAATAAACTCACAAAGAACAAATACAGACAATTTAAAAACGATTTATTGTATAACTAACAGAGATTGTGATACGGAATTCATAACGAAAACTAAGGATATGAACATACAACGTGTCGGTGACATACTTGCACCTACTTCAGGTAGTAATACAATAATTTACAGTACATGAACAAAAATAAGTACGTACTTAATCTTGTTCATGTAAATTATTTTATTTCTACCTGAAGATGGTGCAAGTATGTCACAGAAACGTTGCATGTTAATATCCTTAGTTTTCATTATAATATTTATTGTATTTTCGATATTTAATAATTTTACACTACACATAATCTCTATGTATCGGTAAAGTTTCAAATGGTGTGCTTGGGCTACCTGTAGTACGTCAGAGTTTTTAGAGCCGCACTGGAAAAGAGCCGTTTATAAAGCACATGCAACTCAAAAATAATTTATAATAAGCAATTGCAAAGGCCCAATAAATGAGTTCACACAAGTTGTACTAGTCATTTGATTAGCGCTTGTTTAGACTAATTTTATTAGTTATGTTTGGCGAGCCAAAATGGTCAATTGTTTTCACATTCTTCGTTATTGTTGATGCAGGAGAAAGCTTGCGCATCCGCAGACGTTTGACCGCGGTGTGCTTAGCTTCGCATCATAGTCAGGACCGAGGAGTTATTGAGAAATTAACAACGTGAATCAGGTAGGGGGAAACAGACACGAAACCCGCACATTTTCTAATGGATTTTATTTCAAAACAAGTAATAGATACTGAGAGTGATTTACATAAACCTGTGAAATACACACTAAAGCAGCACTAATGCCTGGTCCTCACTAGCGACACAAGCACAAGCAACATACGCAGACTCAGTAATGCATTGCCTGTTTAACGGTGCTTGTCTTTTCTCACACCTATTGCATAAATGGTGTACTGAGTCTGTGTATGTTGCTTGTGCTTGTGCTTGTGCTTATGTCGCTAGTGAGGACAGCTAAAACACAAGCCAAGCATAAGACCCTGAAATGCGCTAGTGAGGACAGCTAAAACACAAGCCAAGCATAAGACCCTTAAATGCGCTAGTGAGGACAGCTAAAACACAAGCCAAGCATAAGATCCTTAAATGCGCTAGTGAGGACAGCTAAAACACAAGCCAAGCATAAGACCCTTAAATGCGCTAGCATAAGACCCTTAAATGCGCTAGTGAGGACAGCTAAAACACAAGCCAAGCATAAGACCCTTAAATGCGCTAGTGAAGACAGCTAAAACACAAGCCAAGCATAAGACCCTTAAATGCGCTAGTGAGGACAGCTAAAACACAAGCCAAGCATAAGACCCTTAAATGCGCTAGTGAGGACAGCTAAAACACAAGCCAAGCATAAGACCCTTAAATGCGCTAGTGAGGACAGCTAAAACACAAGCCAAGCATAAGACCCTTAAATGCGCTAGTGAGGACAGCTAAAACACAAGCCAAGCATAAGACCCTTAAATGCGCTAGTGAAGACAGCTAAAACACAAGCCAAGCATAAGACCCTTAAATGCGCTAGTGAGGACAGCTAAAACACAAGCCAAGCATAAGACCCTTAAATGCGCTAGTGAGGACAGCTAAAACACAAGCCAAGCATAAGACCCTTAAATGCGCTAGTGAGGACAGCTAAAACACAAGCCAAGCATAAGACCCTTAAATGCGCTAGTGAGGACAGCTAAAACACAAGCCAAGCATAAGACCCTTAAATGCGCTAGTGAGGACAGCTAAAACACAAGCCAAACATAAGACCCATATGCGCTAGTGAGGACAGCTAAAACACAAGCCAAGCATAAGACCCTTAAATGCGCTAGTGAGGACAGCTAAAACACAAGCCAAGCATAAGACCCTTAAATGTTCTAGTGAGAACAGCTAAAACACAAGCCAGACATAAGACCCTTAAATGCGCTAGTGAGGACAGCTAAAACACAAGCCAAGCATAAGACCCTTAAATGCGCTAGTGAGGACAGCTAAAACACAAGCATAAACATAAGCACAAGAATATTATGCTTATGCATGTGTCAACGATTTTACAAGTGAGGAATTTCCAAATTTTGAAAAATCATAGCTTCTGATTGCATACGACTTTGTGAGGACGACGATGTTCGAATAAAGTGTTTTACTGTTGTCTACTGTTTTCATATTTGTTTCTTTTTCCGTGTTTTTCACTAAATTTGCGCCGCCTTTCACGAATGACATCGTCTTTTTGTGGTCCGGTTGACTGAAAAAAACTATCTGCAGAAATATCGAACTGACGTTCTCGTTCTCTTTGCATCGTCAAACACAGGCATTTCACGTTGTAGTTTAGCACTCAACGCCTGAAGTTAAGACCAATTGCAAATCGAGCTCATTTCAAACATTCCAACAAGAAGTTATTGAATTTTTGTAATTAGCGCTATTGTTTCTCTGCTGTCGTCCTCATCACGTCCCCGTCCTCGATGCTTAAGGTCCCTAATAATCTATACTGACTGAGGCTATCCCTCAGCAAATGCGTCTGCTGTCAAGGAGTACAGCGGTGGAACATGTTTCCATCACCCTGATACTTTGAAGTCAATCTCACCACGAACACCAGACAGCTGGTCAGACTGGAAACTCACATCCACCGATCTGTTACCTCTACGAGCTGATTCTAATGTCACAACCACTGATGCTTCCTCACCAGGTTTAACTGGGTGTCTGTAGAAATGTAAATGAGATCATTAAGACACTTACTTACAGGTTTTCGAGGTGAGAGAAAGCGGTGGGAGGCATGCTGGGTGTACAGTGGCGTAGCTATCCACTGCGAAAAAGGCACGTGCCTACACAAATAATCCAGGTTCATAAAGGCACTGAATAGCCCCCCTCGGTGGCACTCTTGCATCGATCGGTTGCTCATGCCTACACTTGAACGCCACCCTGGCATACGCCACTGGTATATATATAGACGTTCGGTGATTTATTGGTTTCAATCCATGTTCAATCTAGTATTCTATTGAGAAGTCCTGATATCTGAATGCTTTATTTTCATTGATTGTAAATTAATTATTGAGGACAGTATTTAAATAACTCTGATTTTAGCACGTCTTTCCTCTATTAATAAAGTTTCAAACTTTACAATAGTTATTCAACACGAGTAACTCAGTGCATGAAGAGAGCTCTTAAAAGAGCTGCAATTTAAGATCATTACTTACTTGACAACTTCAGTTATCGTATCTGGACTGAGATGGCGAGAACTTTCAATGTTAAAGATGCAATGAGTAAGGTTGATTGGAAGAGGATTCTTGAAATAGAGAGTCAACTCAAAACTCTCCTTCCTCGTGATTATATCTGGAAGCTTAAAACAAATATGCTGATGAATAAATACTCAGGCGAGCAGGCGAGCAGGCGAGCAGGCGAGCAGGCGAGCAGGCGAGCAGGCGAGCAGGCGAGCAGGCGAGCAGGCAAGCAGGCAAGCAGGCAAGCAGGCGAGCAGGCGAGCAGGCGAGCAGGCGAGCAGGCGAGCAGGCGAGCAGGCGAGCAGGCGAGCAGGCGAGCAGGCGAGCAGGCGAGCAGGCGAGCAGGCGAGCAGGCGAGCAGGCGAGCAGGCGAGCAGGCGAGCAGGCGAGCAGGCAAGCAGGCAAGCAGGCAAGCAGGCAGGGACTTACCGAATATAGGATATCAGGCTTGCTAAATTCCACTGTATCGATGTCCTTGAATACTTGTCCTGTTTCTTGTACTTTCGCATTGTAGAATACTTTAATGCAGGCGTCTGCATGAAATTTCTTCAGATATTCATCCGCAGGTATTGAAAGAACGAGAGTCTTTTCTGAAGAAAAATGGTAACAATATACATGTTAAAAAATATGTACAAAAATGTATTCATATTATAACAAAAAAAATCACCTTGCAGAGGTGATTGACACACGCTGCAACAAAATTTCTGCAAATTTTGGAGGCGGTACTAGGAGGAATGCTGGGCCTGGGTGTCCCAGGGGGGGTACTCAGGGGTATCAGTGACGATGAGGTGCGAATGAGGCCAAACTTTTTAACTCCAAAAAAGTCCAACGGTCCAGAACGTAACCCCAAACATTTTTCTCCACATAAAATCGAGAACGGAAGGATATCATTTTTATATCAACCCCCAAAAAGGCCTTGCCGGAATCTTTATATCAAAAAAAGTCCACCAGAAAATTGCTAACCCAAAAAAGTCCCAAGCCGCAAATCTCAAACCCCAAAAAGGTCTTCGCACCTCCCTGTCACTGATACCCCTGAGTACCCCCCCCCCCGGCCCCCCCTGGACTGGGTGTATGGACGTTCGGTGAGAAGTATGTAGAGTAAAGGTGCGGACACACGGTGCAACATTGCGCGCAATATTGCGCGCAATATTGCCAGTAACATGAACGATGTCAGCGTGTGAAATGAAGGCAATGTTGGCAGAAGTGGGATCGCACAACAATTGCTGTTGCACCGTGTGTCCGCACCTTAACTCATTAACGGTGATAATCGATACTTACCATTTTTTCCATCAAGAGTCACCTCTTCCTGCAGGCTTTCAAGATTTCTAGACACAATTCCCGTATAAAATGCCACCTTGGTCACCAAAACAACATTGATGATTCTAGCACGATTGGAAGTATTTTTTACAAGCAATTGGACCTCAACTTCGTCACCCATTGTCAAGTTCTCATCTGGCTGTATGATTTGAAATTTAACATCGTGTGGAAATGGTTTGTGGTAGATATTTTCATCTTTCCTGGAACTGAACGCATTTGCTTGTCTAACGGCTTTTCTTTCTTCGGGACTGCCTGTATACAAATCAACACATTTATTTAAAATGTTAATCCAAATGGAGCCTGAAGCTACTGGAAATAATGTCTGAGAAAAGTCAGACTTAGAACAGGAATCGAACCCACGACCTTTGTTACTGACGGACATTTATCTATTTAAAATGCATATGTCAACGTATTCTTTCTATTCAATAACTGAACAAACATGTATCGTGTCTATACGTTTTCGTATGGGTGGGAAACCTACGGTACGGAGTTACCGTCACGGTACGGAATCGAAGACCAACCAATCACAGCGCGCAAAATAATTGCCCAACCAATCAAAATGCTTAGACACGGCACGGTCACCGCACGGCAGGAACCGTACAGTAACTGCTTCCCACAAACTGAACTGAATAAACATGTATCGTGTCTATACGTTTTCGTATGGGTGGGAAACCTACGGTACAGAGTTACCGTCACGGAACGGAATCGAAGACCAACCAATCACAGCGCGCAAAATAATTGCTCAACCAATCAGAATGCTTAGACACGGCACGGTCACCGCACGGCAGTAACCGTACAGTAACTGCTTCCCACTCATGCGAAAACGACTCTATACCTTCACTGTATTTATAGTACTGTGTCAAATCTTCTCGATCGTTGCTTCCAACAGCCTTCGTACTGATGAATCTACCAATGGCATCTTTATCGATGTAGTCGACTTCCATTTCTCCATCGTCGTCTACCTCCCAGTAGATCTTATCGCCGTTGACTTCTCCAAATATAAACCCTCCGTCATATGGGATGTAGACTTCACCATTCTTAATTGCCTTGACGGGGCAAGGACCACAACGAAACACTCCTGAAAGAAGGAAGAGATCAAATGAGAACCCTAACAAAAAAAACTATACAGAATATGAAACCAGACAATACCGTCACTAGTCTCTTGAGGTGTGGCATCATGTGCCTGCCATCCACCATAACCAGGAGGAAGATCTGGTCGAGCAAAGTACGACTCGTTCCAAACGTGGAAATTCCTAAGAAAAAAAAAGGTACACGGAAGTTGAGCAGGAGCAGGAGCGGGAGCGGGAGCGGGAGCGGGAGCGGGAGCGGGAGCGGGAGCGGGAGCGGGAGCGGGAGCGGGAGCGGGAGCGGGAGCGGGAGCGGGAGCGGGAGCGGGAGCGGGAGCAGGAGCAGGAGCAGGAGCAGGAGCAGGAGCGGGAGCAGGAGCAGGAGCAGGAGCAGGAGCAGGAGCAGGAGCAGGAGCAGGAGCAGGAGCAGGAGCAGGAGCAGGAGCAGGAGCAGGAGCAGGAGCAGGAGCAGGCAGGAGCAGGAGCAGGAGCAGGAGCAGGAGCAGGAGCAGGAGCAGGAGCAGGAGCAGGAGCAGGAGCAGGAGCAGGAGCAGGAGCTTGGAACACCTCCACTAGGCACATTAAACATATAGTAGAAATAACGGTACTTACCATACAGAGTCGTTTAATTCGTCCAAAGGTTCGCCATCTTTGTCAAAATGGAAGTCAATAGTCATACTTGCATCAGTATCGTGCGCTGAATCGAAGTTTGTTACGCTACGAGTTGGGATCCCTATGGCACGAAGAACTAGGACGGTACATGTGAAACACAGGGTTAAAATATTTTGATGCGACTGCTATTATATTTGACTTCATACAATAATTCTCAAAAAGGTTGTCCAGATGAAAGGACCGACAATACTACAATAAAGTCACATGATTCATATTATGTTTTCAATTTCTGCGCGTGGAACTGCGAGTTGATACCAGCGCCATTACATTCAATTCTCACAGTGCCGTGTACTTTTGCATCTCAAATAAATTCCGCACGAGGAAATTGAAAACATAATGAATCACGTGACTTTATTGTAGTATTTTAGTCTTTTCATCTGGACAACCTTTTTGAGAATGACTGTATGTGACAACATTTGCTTCAGTCAAACCAGGTTATCTTGTGACTACCGAGGCTAAACTTTACGTTACCATACTGAATTATATAGAAAAATACATAAATACAAAATTTCAATATTTGAATGGAAAATACACTCTGCAGTATTCACATATAAGAGTAACAATGCTTCTAGCTTTTAATTTCCTACAATAGCTCCAGTTTCGTGTTGCAGGAGACGGCCGACGGCTTAAGAACCGGCCGCGACATGGACCATTTGTCCCGGAATGATTGTACTGCCTGTAATAACCTCATAAGAGTAATGTAATCATTTGTACTATAGTTGATACTTACGTGTTGTGACTAATCCAGAGAACACCCAACACTGTCCATAACGAACAACTCTATACCTTCTCGCAAACTTCTTGAGAATAGCAACACTTCCTGTCCACTCTGTGGGTCGGGTAGATGACTTTGGATAGGTCTCCGTCCAACGTCCAAATAAGACCCCACCATCCTTGTCATTGTAATTTGCCTACAAGTACAAATATATAGCATTTGTATGTTGGTAATTCTGCATTGTCTAATGTTGATATGATTTTACTGTCTTTATTTATAATAGCAGTATCAAGATTATCTTGTTATTATAATATTGTCGCTTTGATGATCATTCGCTCATGAATACATCCGTCCGTTCACTGCTCCTTAAGAAGACCCATGCAAACGGCCAACAACATCCACCATTGTTGGGTTCAACAACATCCACCATTATTGTCCAACAACATCCACCATTGTTGGCTCCAACAACATCTACCATTGTTGGGAACAACAACATCCACCATTATTGGCTCCAACAACATCCACCATTAATTATTGTCCAACAACATCCACCATTGTTGGGTTCAACAACATCCACCATTGTTGGGTTCAACAACATTCACCATTGTAGTCCAACAACATCCACCATTGTTATACAACAACATCCACCATTGTTGGGTCCAACAACATCCACCATTGTTGGCTCCAACAACATCCACGAATGTTGTTCGACAACATCCTCCATGCATGCATTGTTGTGTCTAACAACATCGAACACTGTTGTCCAACAACATCTACCATTGTAGTCCAACAACATCCACCATTGTTGGCTCCAACAACATCCACCATTGTTGGCTCCAACAACATCCACCATTGTAGTCCAACAACATCCACCATTGTTGGCTCCAACAACATCCACCATTGTTGGCTCCAACAACATCCACTATTGTTGGCTCCAACAACATCCACCATTGTTGGCTCCAACAACATCCACCATTGTTGGCTCCAACAACATCCACCATTGTTGGCTCCAACAACATCCACCATTGTTGGGTCCAACAACATCCACCATTGTTGGCTCCAACAACATCCACCATTGTTGGGTCCAACAACATCCACCATTGTTGGGTCCAACAACATCCACCATTGTTGGGCCCAACAACATCCACCATTGTAGACCAACAACATCCACCATTGTTGGCTCCAACAACATCCACCATTGTTGGCTCCAACAACATCCACGAATGTTGTTCGACAACATCCTCCATGCATGCATTGTTGTGTCTAACAACATCGAACACTGTTGTCCAACAACATCTACCATTGTAGTCCAACAACATCCACCATTGTTGGCTCCAACAACATCCACCATTGTAGTCCAACAACATCCACCATTGTTGGCTCCAACAACATCCACCATTGTTGGCTCCAACAACATCCACCATTGTTGGCTCCAACAACATCCACCATTGTTGGCTCCAACAACATCCACCATTGTTGGCTCCAACAACATCCACCATTGTTGGCTCCAACAACATCCACCATTGTTGGCTCCAACAACATCCACCATTGTTGGGTCCAACAACATCCACCATTGTTGGCTCCAACAACATCCACCATTGTTGGGTCCAACAACATCCACCATTGTTGGGCCCAACAACATCCACCATTGTAGACCAACAACATCCACCATTGTTGGCTCCAACAACATCCACCATTGTTGGGGAAAGCTCGGTTTATATTTCAAAAATAAACTCAAGGTCGATGGAACAAGCATTTACTTATTATGAATTACAACACGACCTACAAACAACTATTGAACATTCACCATTGTTATACAACAACATCCACCATTGTTGGCTCCAACAACATCCACGAATGTTATTCGACAACATCCACCGTGCATGCATTGTTGGGTCCAACAACATCGAACACTGTTGTCCAACAACATCCACCATTGTTGGGCCCAACACCCAACAACTAATAGGTACTTTTTTCTTTGTGCTTACTGTCACGGAAAGTGTTGCCTTACCATCTGTGACATTACACGGCAGACACGAGTTGTATTTCCTCGCGCAGCTGACCCCAACTCAGCGATGTCAAGGATGTCCAAACAGGTCGAAAGGGATACTTCCTCAAACTGAATACAAGAACATCAGGATAAATGTTAGTCTCCGTCTGTACATTCAGTCCAACTTCTGTCAGGTGGCCGCTCACGGAATGTTGAACTTACTGAACAAAACGACTTCCCCCCGCGAAAGAATTGAAGAAGAAGAAAAAAGCATTAACAACAGAAGCCAAGCTTTCACAAGTGTTAAAAAAGTGGTCGTCGCTACATGTATATATAAATAGTTTAGGGTATATGTACATATGTAGTTTCTAGTTTAATCTTATTCTACCCACCTGACCAAAGTACCATGGGATTCCAGAGAAGTTTCTCCTATTCCCAACCCAGATTCTACCTCGATCATTTAACACGTACTCCTGACGGTCTTCTTCTCTATCCATGTAGACGGCATCATCTGATATCATAAAGGCAAACTGAAGTTCAAGCCACTCATATACTGTAATAGCCATACTATATAGGACGCTTTATATATGTCTATATATGACGGGCTGATTGCCGGAATGGCTTGCACCGCACAAATGCCGTAGTAAAACTTGTCTTTAATCCACCCAATCCACCCAAATCTCATTTCACGCTCGAGGCAGCAAGACTATGAATCACTCCTTAGTGCAAGTTCATCTTCAGTCGAAATTAAAATTTGAAAGAGATTTCAGCTGATCCGAATAAAATCTGATCAATTTGGCGTCAGATTCGATCATATCCTTGACCAAAAAAAAAAAATGCAATACTGTGTTGTATTTAAAGTCTATATTATATAGTTTTAGCCGCTGCATGTAAACACAAAATCAAAATATTGGCGCAAGGCACCATGGGCTTGGACACAGGGTCTTTAGGGTCGCCATTATAGTTTTAGCAGGTGCATGTAAACACAAAATCAAAACATTGGCGCAAGGGATCAAGTGCTCGGACAATTCCAAGTTTTACCTTTGCACCAGGCGTTGAACAAAACAATAAATGTTTCATCCAGTTTCTTTTTGAATCTCAAGAACTTGTCTTCACTGCCACGTTTCTTGGTTTTGGTCTCCACGAAGACAGAGTACTCGCCTACCAAAGCATTAGCGGGAGACATGACTGTCAGAGAGACAGTGTTACCACTAGTACTACCAATGCGCATGCCCCATGATGACGTAGATAGTTGGTTAGTTTCTTTGACACGAATCAAAGAGTTCTTGCTTTCTTGTGGTCGAGAGCCTTGGGAGAAAAGAGGCAAATACAAAAGAAAGATTTACTCCATGCAAAAGGATTAAACCAGGAAGCCCAAGAAAATGTCATCTGCAGATTTTCCATTTGACTGAACAGTCAGTCTGATCTGTCCGTCGGATTTTAATAACGGAACGCACCATGCAGTTCGGTCTGGATGGGCCTGCAAATTCGATGCCTGGGTCCTGGATCCAGCACCAGCACCAGCACCAGCACCAGCACCAGCACCAGCACCAGCACCAGCACCAGCACCAGCACCAGCACCAGCACCAGCACCAGCACCAGCACCAGCACCAGCACCAGCACCAGCACCAGCACCAGCACCAGCACCAGCACCAGCACCAGCACCAGCACCAGCACCAGCACCAGCACCAGCACCAGCACCAGCACCAGCACCAGCACCAGCACCAGCTGCACCAGCACCGCTCCAGCATCAGCATCAGCACCAGCACCAGCGCCAGCGCTAACATCATCATCGCCACCATTGCCATCATTATCATGTCCATGCATCATAATCATCATCGGCATTATTATCATCATCACCATCATTATTATCATCATCATCATCATCACCATCATTCTCATCTTCTTACCGAAAGTTAACTGCAGAACCAGTTTGTCTTGTTTGCTATCAAATTGACGATCAAAGGTCACAGTAACATTAAACTCTTGGCCTCGTCTGACAATAAGACTGTCCATGGCGTACTCATCAGTGTGATGGTCCTCGCGGTTCTTCTCAAGATGAAAATCCACTTTTTCGGGTTTAAGCTGAGACGCTAATGAATACAAAACATGCGGAATGTAGTCATACATTGAGTGTCTTTTTTTTTTAGCAACTAGTCTTAGTCCCTCTCGTTCATACGTCCACAGGTAGCCCAATATCCGTAAAACCCTTGGTAAGGAAGTATAAATGGGGCGGCAAGCATGGTCTAACATTTCAATACCTTCTTTTTTCTTGGCAGTTGTTTTCAAAGCGGCCGTTTTTCTGACGAAATCTGCGTCACTGGTGGTATTTTTACGCTTATTTTCATCATCAACACCAATCAGATTATGACGTCTTGATTCAGGGCTGTGGGTTTACAGATAATAATTACATTAAGCGCCACAGGCAGCCCAACCATTGATTCTAACGCTACTAATTAATTAAATAAAATGCTATTTGCGTCTTTTTGTGATGGGTTTCCTGTGGTAAAGCGCAAATATGCACTCTCTGCGCGTCTTACGGGACGCACACAAGGAGCCCAACACGGGACGTTACTAAGCACAGGGAGCCCGAAATATACGTATTGCGCGCGCGCGCTCTACCACAGGAAACCCATCAAAAAAGACGCAGATATCATTTAATTTAATTATTTAGTAGCCTCAGAAGCAATGGTTGGGCTGCCAATGTGAGCGCATGAAATGATCAAAACTTTATTCAGATGAAAATTAATGTTCAATTCTCACTTCTGGCACATTATATTTCATTTTCATGGAATCGATTAGTGGCTGACGGGATTGGGTCGAGAAAGAGAGAGGTCAGCTGAAAGACCCTGTGTCCGAGCCCGTAATGCCTTGCGCCATTGTTTTGAAAAAGAGTCTAAAAGAACACAATACGTATATTGGTTTTTAATCAAGGATGGTCCAAACTCTCGCCAAATCATTCATATATTCCTAGCTATGTACATGTGAATTATTTTAATTCTTTGGATTTTTGCAGCCTTTATTAATATATACTAGGCACGCAATGCATCATGGGTCTTTCAAGTTAATTGGTTCACCGGAATTAATTCAACGGATAGTTAATAGTTACTTACGATGAAGCGCTCACTTTCCTTCTCTTTGGTCTGAAAATAAAGAAACAGTGTGAACAAATCATGCTAAACGTCTGCGGTTTACTGTATTATAGGGAGTTAAGCTGCACAAAATCTACGACGGCAACGTCAACCGGAAGTGTAAATAACTTATGTTCGGGAATGTCGTACATTAGAGATTTGGTCCTAGCCTATGCTTGTGAGGTTTCTTCATCCACAGGGAATACCAACTATCAAGATATGAAACTCCGAACAGAAGTTATTTACACTTCCGGTTGACGTCGCCGTCGTAGATTTTGTGCAGCTTAAAAAAATCCCCATTTACTGGTCTGTGGCAAATACATTGGAAGACTGGGTACGAGTGTTATAACCATTGAGATAGCAGTTCTTAAATGTTGACAATATTATCTCCAATTTAAAAACTGCATAGCCTATCCTGCTGTGGGTGTGGTTTGTAAACTGATTAAGAGGGCGCGTTTTCTGACACGATTCTGGAATGAGAATATACTTAGGAATCGGTCATGAATGAATAGCGTTTGGGTCAGGTCTTCGTGTAGCTGCACAAAAGTCCTAGCTATTATATAATTGTTCTATTGTCGTTCTATGTATTGTTTTTACATAAAAACACAATACTGTCCAATCGGCCAGGGCAATTTGTGCAGCTACACGAAGACCTTGTCAGCGTTTGCTACGTTCCGTGTTCCCAATTCTATTGCAGGATGCGCGGAATCCATTCTAAGCATTCTACCGTACACTGAATGCTGCGAAGAAGGAGAAATGGGGTAAGGTCGCAGCTCTTAGAAGAACTCGTCCAATTGGTTGAATACTATTAGAGTAAAACAATAGAACCCAATCCATAGAACGAGTAGATAATGAATTCTATTGTTTGTATTATCCAATCACAACAGATCTTGTAAGCAGCTGCGAGAACTACCGAGAAATGAAACAATTAGGTGCTGCGCGCGCGCGAAAGGAATTGTTTATGTCTGCCAACGCCACCCGCAATGATTAAAAACACTGCTGGTGACTCGAATAACATAGTTCTTATTTATTGATACAATAAATAAGTTTATTTGAAGTATTATGTTTAATTGTTAAAGGTAAAGTTCTTGGATCTGTGAATCGAAGAAACTGGATTTCAATTCAATATGGAAAATAGCATTGTTGAAAGTGAGCAAAACAATCATACAGTTTGTTTGAAATGAGGCACAAATGAGAAATAGAGAACATTTTCTCATTTGGTGGGGCATTAGTGGAAGTAGAAGACGAAGAAGAAGAACTGCTCAAGAAACAGATTGTTTTCTAATGTTCTACCAAGGTTCGGTAACTCGTTTACTTCAACCACCAAACTTTTAGGGCGCGTTCACACTGAGATCACGCGCTTTATGCATGGATCAATTCCAGCTGTTACCATCCCCCCCCCCGGGCTGCCACCCCCCCCCCCCCCCCGGGCTGACCCCCGGGGATTTGTAAAAAAAATTTCTTGGGACTACAAATTCCCTGCCCCTGAGCCGCCAGAAATAACAAATTCCCCGCCCCAGGGCAACGGAAAAGCAACCAACAATTGAATAATATTATAAAACGGCATGTTTAACCGTACCTTTTAGAAATAATTATTGACCATAACAGTAGAGATCTGTGCCGTTAAACACTGCCTTTTTTTTCAAAGAAAGCCTTAACTTTGCAAGACCTTGTTTTTCAAGCCAATCGGCGACAAAAGTAGTCTCTTTACCGACAAATTCCATTATTATGAATTCCTCCATTGATTATACGCTCGGTCAAGTTAACCGCCCCCCACCCCCGGGGCAACCACGTTGTTGTACAAAATCCCCGCCCCTGGGACACAGGTCCTTACAAATCCCTGTGGTATGCCCGGGGGCGGGGGGGGGGGGGGGGGGGGGGGATGGTAACAGCTGGAATTGATCCATGCATTAGCTGGATCGATCTCAGATCGATCTCAGATCGATCTCAGATCGATCTCAGTCCACTTTGGATTTGCGTTCACACTGGTACTTGAAAAGTTGTTATTTTTTGGGGGAGAATAGGTTAGACGTTGGACTACGACGCAGAAGTCTCGGGTTCGAATCCCATATCAAAAGTAGTATCAATAATTCTTTTTTTTCTTCTTTCTTTCTTCTGTTTCTCTGAGTTGGATTTGCTCTATTAGTAGAACGATTTCGTATTAACTCGTTTTTAGTATGGTCATGATTCTGCTTATATGTAAACTAGACGCTCTACTAGCGTGAACTTGGGCTTCTTAATAAAGCTGTTTTGATAGATTTTAAATGTGAAACCTAATAGCTTGTATCATAATACAGAAGTAGTTTTAGCCTACATGTATTACTTGCAGAATTTACGGTCACTCGTTGCGTAACTCAGTAGAGCATACATACGTAATTAGCTTCAACACTCACACTCCTAGCTGACAGCTGCATGGCGAAGCACATTTCGATTACCTTGCAAGAAACGATTTCACAAACTCAATAAAATTACGATCGAGTTAAGCCACAGACATCTGTTAGAAATACACTTTCAGACAGAATCAGTGCAAGACCAAAAAGTATTCTCTAGGATATTTGCATATTTACTCACAGGCAGCCCAATCTCTTTATCTGACAATATTTAGCGTATCAACAAAGCCATAAATAGATGGAAATTTATAGTTGCAAAAATACGAATTCTTTGAAATAAAAACACGAAATACATTGGTATGACATTTCATGTGTCTGTTGCAGTTGTTATTTGGACGATTAAGGCCTTATTTCAATTTTTTTTTCTTACCGCCGAGGTAAGAAAAAAAAAATTGAAATAAGGCCTATTAATCGTCCAAATAACAACTGCAACAGACACATGAAATGTCATACCAATGCCACAGGCAGCCCAACCATTGCTTTGAGGCTACTAAATAATTCCAAATTTTTTTTTTTTTTTGATGGGCTTCCTGTGGTAGAGCGCGCGCGTATTTATATATTGGTTCCCTGTGCTGAGTAATGTCCTATGTTGGGCTTCCTGTGTGCCTCCTGCGGGATGCGCCCGCAGCAAATGTGTATATTTAAACAAGGTATGAAACTCGGTCACGTGACAAATACGTTTTTGACCCTAATTTTGTCAATGTGATGTGAAAATTCAATTTTTCTTCGAATAACTAAACTTTACCGTATTCTCGAAACACTTTGTAAGTGTCAGTCGTCTAACTTCAACGTACGCTGAGAAACTAATTTTTGAAATTTTGAGCGTCATGGACCGATGTGCGGCGCAAGTAGATGGTGCACTTTTCCGTGAAGTAGTCGGATTTTACCTTCGAGAAGGCATCGACAAGCGCTCGGCAAATCTGAACGATGCTCTTTTTGGCAAGGTTTTTGATGATATGTTCACTAAACATGAGTCAAAACATCTACAATATACTTTATCTGTTTTCTGTTTTGACTTCTGTAAAGTATTTGTTTTGTATTTTGATTTTTATCGATTAAAATCTTCAAAATTGACGCATTGTGTTTTATAAATGCTGAATAGTCTCAATATTTAGTACTGCACAACACATTTGCTATCAGTACTTGTACACAAAATGACAAACAAACGTATTTATTTCAACAATAAGTTTACTAGCTTTTTACACACTGTTTTGCCGTTACTTTCTGTGCAATTTATTTACTATATTGATCAGTAATAGCATGGAAATAAGCTTAATAACAATGGATAAATATTATACACAAAGGCGACAAGTTGTGAATCACTGATCATGACTGATTGAATAGCAAACATCGAAGTTGGAAGCGATACTGAAGCTTACTTACGTTCCCGGTTACGAAAAATACGCCGTTAAAATTACTCTGTTTCTCTCAGATGATAGTAAGACTTTAATATTTGCTAAATGTGTCGTGCTATTTCAATGACAATAACGAACAACTGTTAATATTTTAGTTCACGGCAGCTTCACGAGTCCATCGCCATTCATGTCTCCTTCGTCTTCGATGTCGGAGTTTGTCTATATTTTGCTCACACTGAGATGGTTTATGCTGTTGGCGTTCCCTTGTGTCAGAAGAACTATAAGTAAAGTACAAAATTATGTCAAACACTTTCTAGATGAGAGAGTTAGTAATGTTTAAACAGATAAAGTAAAATCAGTCAGTTGAGAGAGGTTCCTTGTTGAAGTGTATTTCGATCACTGACAACTACAGTCTACACACTTGTCAAATACTGAAATAGCTCACTGCTCAGTCATAATTTATAGAAAAAAACTGATTTGTTGAGGAGTATTAAGCAGCCCTTCTGCCCTAGTATAGGCAAGTCCTTTCATTAGAGAACATTTAGAGCAATTACTACGTAAAAACCATGACAAAAAGTACTTTTAGTTCAGTTTATTTTCAACTGCAAAACTTTCTCACGTGTCGAGCACAACACATCCAAAGTTTCTCAACCATTCAAAATGAAAAAGGACTACTTTAAAACCGTCGAATTTCTTCTAGATTTACTTAAAGTTGACATGAATTGTGAACTTCTAAACTTACCATGAATAGGGAAAAGAATCCCAACGTTTACACCGAAAAAATCAGTCTTTCTTGATATGAACTTCTCTTCCACTCCCCGCCATAATAACGACTTCACCCTGGGTACCCCCCAAGGGCCTGTAGCGTACGACGACTTCGGCTATTCGGCTCACGGAAAAGTGCACCATCTACTTGCGCCTCCTTGCGCCGCACATCAGGCCATCACGTGACTGGAGTTTCATACCTTGTTTAAATATACACATTTGCTGCGGGCGCATCCCGCAGGAGGCACACAGGAAGCCCAACATAGGACATTACTCAGCACAGGGAACCCAATATATAAATGCGCGCGCGCTCTACCACAGGAAGCCCATCAAAAAAAAAAATTTTTTGAATTATTTAGTAGCCTCAAAAGCAATGGTTGGGCTGCCTGTGACCAATGCAATGTATTTAATTTCGTGTTTTTATTTCAAAGAATTCGTATTTTTGCAACTATAAATTTCCATCTATTTATGGCTTTGTTGATACGCTAAATATTGTCAGATAAAGAGATTGGGCTGCCTGTGATTTACTAAGCAGTATTAATGAACGACTCGACTGGCTCGAGCAAGGGAGCACGGCAAAATCCTTTTTGAATGCTGCTGGTGATTTGATTTATCGTTACGTACGCTGCCATCTTGAATTTCGTTGATAAGCTGCTGACCACAACTTCTGTATACTCAAAAATTGGAACGATACAGAGAAGATTAGCATGCGCATGCGCTATGGTGACCACTTGCACATTTGGCGTAGAAACATGACGACGACGAGGAAAAACCGTCTGTAATCTTAGACTTGGGCCTTCCACAGGAAGCCCAAGTAATTAGTTGTGAACATGAAAACCGCGTAAGTTCATGAGCAGTACGCTTGAGTGATTCACGTGATTATTCGTGATTTTCTACTACCACAACATATTGCGGGATCATTAGAATCAAACGCCTTTGCTGCTTGTAAACGCGGCGTATATCGCTTTTGAAAATGACCAGGCTTAGATGGCGCTGTCTAGTGCAGTCTAGCTTTGGTTTGTGCAGGCCGTTTATGGCTTCAACAGAAAAGACGAGTGATCGAACCGCCCCCTCCCCCAGCTTATAAGCCTTCCCGGTTATAAGCCCATATACTTTCACTGACAACAACAATTGCCGTTTATAAGCCCACCCATAAACCATTACGAACTTGTATAAGCCCAGGGCTTATAAGCGGCAGTTTACGGTGATATATCGAGAAATGAGTCCCCGCAGGAAATACAAATAATAATTTGGATTATTTCAAGTTTGCTCAAAAAGCGCCATTATATCTCGTTTATTTGTCGTAATTTGAACATCCAACCTAAATATGAGGCCCCGTCTACACGGTACCGGTCGAATTTGTACAAAATTTTATACAATTGAAGAGACGGTTCCGTGTAAATGGTTTGTACTGGTCAACTTTTTGAAGGGTGAAAAAAAACTCGTCCGGTGGGCTGTTCCATCACCGTACGAGCCGTGATACAATACTGATGACCGTCTATTTTCGCATTTCTTTAAACATGTAAATTGTGACTGAGAAGCCCTACGGGGAATATTCAATAAAGTATATGTATGTAAATGTTACCATAAAATAGCTGACATTTCTAATTATATAAACATAGCCCACTTTTAACTCGCTTGCGTTCACACTTGGTCGATCTGAGATCGATCTGAGGGCGCGTTCACACTGGAGTTGTAGATCGATCTGAGATCGATCTACAAAAACAAATTGCGTTCACACTTAGCTCGCATTTGACCTAGATCGATCTCAGATCGATCTAGAACCCCATGCAGTGTGAACGCGCCCTTAAGTGTACCGGTAAACACGACCTGAGTCTATATTAAACCTATATTAGCCTTACTGTACGGGAATTGGCATGGGCGAGGCATTTTAATTCCCATGCATACAGTGACGGTTGTGAATATGGACGATCGGTCACACCTTCCTTCGATGTAGAAAATCATATGTCATTCTGGATACCAGCAAGTGTGGCCGAGAAAATCAAATTCAATGTGTATGAGCTTCTATGCAAATGAAGACGAGTTTGTATTAGAAACTAAAAGCTCTGCCACGGTTATGATTTCTATTGTGTTTCTCATGATAAAAATGTATAATCACAATCTCTTCTCAGTCGTCGACGCGCCATGCAGAAGGCGCATAAGGCCGTATATAATGAGTACACAAGAAAATGATTTGATATGTATATACAGGCCCGTAGCCAGGATTTTTTGTGGGGAGGTGCTCCCCAGGCCAAAGTGGACCAATCTATCAAAATGCACTTAGGATAGCAGCAATTCATAGAGGATCCTGAAGGGAGCCTACAAATCCCATTTCCCAGTCGATTTAAAAAAAAAATCCCAGTCCCATTGACATGAATTCAAGAAAATCCCAGTATCGTGGACTCGCTTCTAGCGACCACCCTATTAGATAATTCATCTAACAATTTCCTGATCTCATACTTTATGGCAATTGTAAATGATTATTTAACTATGTTTGCATTTCTAAGTGTGCTTTTTGAAGACTTCCTTGCTTTGAAACGTATTAAAAACCGTTCATCGCCAGAAATTCCGGTCATCCTGAGCCGGAAGTCACGCAACGGTTTTCATTTGGAAGTATGACTTCGAGTGTCAGTCAAATTCGCTCCTAAACACGTTCAAGAAGGCTGCTTTAGTGAATTAAACACCATTCGAATTGAAAACAACTAGCAAACTGTATGTGTAAGGTATATTTAGAGCTCAATATTATCGAATAAATATTTTAGAAGCGAAATAGTAACTCATGTCGACGAAATCAATGAATAGCACAGGGAGCCCAAGCGCCCTCAGGCCCGGACTCGGAGAAATCAAACTAATTTCGACGGTATGCCTGTGCTTTAACAGCTATCCCATGGATCTTTACGGCACTGAAAGATGGATGTCTGAGCTTTAGTTTGATGCCAAACATGCAGCAGTTCGGTTAAAATGTCCAAGTTTCAAGGTTCATTACTTCACAAGATGACTCTATTACAACTCCCAAAAAGTGTAAAGTTTGAAGTCAAAAAGGAAAGGTTTATAGAGCAGTAAACCAGTTCAATTTAATGGATCTAGAAGAACTAATATGTCTATTATACGAATCCACCTGGGAAAATTTAATAAAGCAATGGATTATCTTGCAATCCGGCCAAGACTCACATCGGTTGAACCGGTTGATGACCAATTTGTCAATGATTTGGTGATCATGTATGTCGCTTTGCGTGAGAATTGTAGTAGTATAGAAAACTGAATAAAGGAAAGGTAAGAAACTTGATTTTGAATGTTATTTGTCTTTATAAACGTTATAAAGATATCGAAGAAACTATATCCACCTAGGAAAATTAGAAATATTGAACGGGTACGATTATATTTGCTATGGTTTGAACAAACATATACATTTCTTTGTAAAAATTATTCGTGAATTTGATGCTCACTTGGGTGAAACCGCTGACTGGCTGCCGATCAGGATGTCCGGAATTTCTGGCCATGTCTCTTGGTTGCTCTATTTGACCTGAATTTTGTGGAATAATAAATGGTTGCAAAAAAAATAATCAATTTCCGCTCTTTTATATGATTCTTCCCGAGCGTGTTGTGGTTGTATGTGCAGCTTCATCCTCGTCTCCTATCACAGCAAGGATAATATCGTTGTAGGGCCGTAGGAAATGGAAAATAAGTGGTGGGAGACGTTTAGCGAGCGCCGTAGGCGCGAGCCGCTAAATTTTTGAAATCTAGAGCCGGCTCGGAAATGCTATTTCCAGCGTTCTCCAAGAGCTATTTGTGATTTACGCGTATTGCTAATTACTTCCTACACTGTCTCGGCAAACCAATGCATATTGAAAAATGTATAAGGCTTAAAATAATATGCTGTTTTGCAATACGCTTTGCCATTCCCAAAGTGGTTTTGAAATTCCCAGTCCCATTAGCAAAATCCCAGTCCCAGTGGTACAATCCATTTTCCCAGTGTAAAAAAATGGCCATTCCCAGTCAGTCCCATTTAATCACAGACAACCCAAGCTCAATACGTTTGTAAGGGAATGTATGGGGATTTAAAATATGCCGTATTTTATTTGGAAATATTTAATTAAAGTTTGTCAACTTTACCTGTGTTGTATCATTCTGTTGATTTTTGACTCTTGTGTGCAGTTTAGGGGGAATTTTAATAGGGATTTATTTAACAGAATGACACAACAGGTAAAGTTGACAAACTTTTATTAATTATTTCCAAATAAAATACGGCATATTTTAAATCCCCATACATTCCCTTACAAACGTATTGGGTTGCCTGTGATCCAGCCTCCGTGGGTGTTTGGTGGCAAACAGATTTACCACCTCTTCTAAGTCAAATTCAAAGTTATAATGGATGTGCATGGACAAGTTTGGCGCGCGGTTCGTTCACGGTGGAAAGAGAGTGCAGTCGGTTTTAGTTTGCCAGTGAATAGTGGACCTTTCCCCCAAAAATGTGGACCTTTGGGGTCTGTGGGGGGGTGCGAACGCACCCCGTGCACCCCCCTGGCTACGGGCCTGATATATATATAATGTGTGTGTGTATACAGTCCTTTGCACACTGATTATGTGTCATTATATCCAAGCATATCAACATGCACATCACCCAGTTTGAGTCAGTTCCTAACAAAATATGAAGCAAAACTTACACTGAAGAACAAACATAAGACTAAAACAAACCGATTATATTATCACTAGATATTTCTATCAACTTTGCGGTCGTCAAACCGCTTTATTAAAGAGATATTTTCGATTTTTATATATTAATTTATTCGATATAGTATACTGTTTGTGTTTGAATTGGCACTTCACACTGAATTATTCGTGGCGTCCAGTGCACGCATGGTTTATAATATATGGTGCCATAGTTAACTATTGTCAACACCCATGCAAACGCTAAATCCCATTCCATTTAATACAGTTGGCTAGACTTTTATAGAATACCCTGTCACATATTTGCATAACAATAGAAACTGAAAGAATCTACAGTATTGTATACTCATCGTTCTCAAAGAGTGCAGCTACTAGAGCTTGGTATTCTAAAATTGCTCCATACAGTTTTCAATTATCTAACCGCGTACCTGTTTTTTTCTCGCTGGTATTTATGTTTATGATATGGTTCAATAAGCTACTGTATAAGCTACCATGTGCTGAAAACATATGCATAATAACAACCACAAATTGATACCAATATTTCTTAACAACGATTTGTATATGTATATCATAAGTTTTCTCTTTAGTCGATGTGGGACAAACTCCTAATTAAGGAATGATTTATGGATAATTTATTATATCACATGCCGCGCCACCGGCCCACCACATTTCACAGAGTGATTTATTTAAGTACTTACGCCGTTTCATCGTCTGGCGATCGGGTTCGCCTCCGGCTTCTTGTTTCATCTCCAGAAGATGCCCGGGGAGATCGCCTTCTTCTTCCAGTTCGAGGCATTTTTAGCACACAAGCAACTTTCCCTAAACTTCGTAATCTAAGTAGATCAGGTGGCTCAGTACTCTTCTTGGAAGTGCAGTGTCACTAGTGAGCATGCGTGACGCAGTTTGCTTGATCGCGCACCAGTTCCCGCCTGAACGACCGTACTCATTACTCCCAGTCCCCTCAGGGCCGGCTGAGCCACCCCGCTATCTCGAACACTGTATACACCTTTTACGAAAAAGGTTGTCAGAGAGAAGGGCGATAGGAGAATGGTGAATGGTCATTCTAAGACCAGATGGTACTATCGATGTGTATGTATATGCAAATAACCTGACAATTTAGTTCATAAAGCTTTCAGTTGTAAGTAATTATTACGAAACCAAAATATAATAATTTAAACTGACCAGCAGTCAACTTTGGTCAGTGAATAACCATTCTCCTCAGTCTCCTTTCTCTCTGACGGTAGGTGTATACATGTATTCAAGATACGACCGGCGGTGAGGCCGAGATAACCGGAGCCGGGTGTCGAATGGTCCCCGCAAAAAGTCAAAGTCTCGCAAAATTTCGGTCCGAAATTTCCCGGGTCTCGAAGTCTCATTTTTTTCGAAAGTCTTGAATTTTGAAAACAAAGGAAATCGGCGAAAAAGCGTTTTTTTAAATTCTCGCCTTGACTATTCGATACCCCTAACCGGGTAGAGTCTATTAAACATGGGACCCCAAGACCCATTCGCGCCCCTCTGATTGGGAAATGAACTTTTTTAAGACCGGAAGTCACCAAAATGTGACAAAATATATTATTGGGCTTCCTGTGGTAGAAAAGTATAAAGTAAAACACTTCCTGTATATATAGAATACTTCCGGTTTCGGTTTCTAATCTCTTGCCGATTTGTTAGTTACGAATTACATGTATATACCACAGTATATAGTAGCCTGTAGTAGGCCCTAAAATAAAATACCCCTGAAGCTAGGATATTAATAGAATGGAAAAAAAATATTGATATTTACAAAGTATATTTTGTCTGTGACTGATCATTGATTAATGGCCGAAACGTCTATTATGATTAAAAAAATCAGAGACAAAATGTGCTTGACAAAATGACAAAATGTAAATAAAGAAGAAAACTGAAAGGTAATATTTGTTTATCCTGTTGTCATTAGCAACCAGAAAAGCACCCTCAACTAAAGAACGCAATGCATTCTGGTACATTCAGGAAGTAAATTTCAAAATGGCGGCAAGAAAAGACGAAGGCGACGAGGATTCTGCTAATAAAAAAGAGAAAGACTTCGCGGTAAAGGTGATCTGCTTAGGCGATAGCGCTGTTGGGAAGTCTAAGTGAGTATCTGTGAGATTCCTTCGTTAATATCTGTTATATAAGGTATTCTGATCGCCTGGTTTTGGTTTTTGTGCAGATTGGTCGAGCGATTTCTAATGGATGGGTAGTATCCTTTGACAATTGTGTTTTATTACATCTCGATGGCTTTAAGGCATCAAACAATGTTCGTTTACTCGCTAAATAATAGTAGTCAGATCAGTCTTGATTGTGTTCTTGGGGTGGCAGATTTTATAGGTAAGATTTGCCTCAGAACTTTAAAACATAAACATAAACTACAAATTGTAATTGTACAATGATAGAATCCTACATTGTACGTGGCTACGATAGTTTAATAATGTACTGATCAAGCTTGTAATATTCTGAGTATTAATTTGAAAGTTTTAACCTTCTCTCAAGAAGCCTGGATTGCTTATAAAACAAATCTTTAAACCGTTTAATTTTATAAATAGACATACAACTCAGTCTCTACTTTAATAATCTTTTATGCGGTTCAGAGCTACTTGCAAGCTGTCCAGGTGTTGTTTTTAATGTTTATTTGAATAAAACGCAACCTCATCAATGCTAGGAATTAACAGACAAATCCCTTTTGCGTTTGCATTTTTAAAATTTATGGAGCTCAGAAAAATATTTCGGCTGTTTTTTATTTTCTTGTTTTAAGATTATCATATCATGATTTGTGACTTGAAAGTGTGAATAATCATTCGATTTACTTGAAAATTTAAACATATATTATCTATCTATCTTTTGTTTTTGTATGACAGATGACCAATTGTCTTCTTCAGTCTCCATTAAGTGAGAGGCACACGTATAATTTTTAATTTCAATAACTACATACAAGATAAGACGCTGTCCACACTAAAACGCTAACCTGCATTTTTCTATTGTTTCTGGTAATGAGCTGATTGTATTTTATCGATCCCTTGACGATATAGAACAAATAATATAAAG
This sequence comes from Actinostola sp. cb2023, assembly GCA_033675265.1. Taxonomy (NCBI): domain Eukaryota; kingdom Metazoa; phylum Cnidaria; class Anthozoa; order Actiniaria; family Actinostolidae; genus Actinostola; species Actinostola sp. cb2023. Next base: position 728 of record JAUJYZ010001169.1, on the reverse strand, counting down.
AGTGAAGACTTATCTGGTAAATAAATAAAAACAATGCATTTTCATTCAATGCGTTTTCGTTTGAAAATGCATTAGTGTGGCGGAGGCCTAAATTCAAAGATTAAAGGAAATTTATAACACTGTTAACCTTTGAATTTATCATTGTACACTGACGCAGTCCATACCAGTGTACTCGCTAGTTTCCATTTAATTTAAAGATTCATTGTAGAAGCTTATTGAGTTCTAATGTGTGATGGTACCATTTATAAAAATAGTTGTTACATGTATATATATATATATATATAACACTTTATTTTATGAGGATGTAACAGATAAAGCTATGCTTTTTTCCAATCTGGTCCTCCTGAAATGAAACTGAAACTGAAATAAATATTTTTTAAGAAACCCAACTGGCAAGGAGGCGAACCAGTTGGCTATTTACAAGCATGGTCGAGAAACTGAATTTGAACTAGGGATTGCCCAGAACAAATACAGTCGCAGCTAGTGGACAGAACAGGACTCGAACTCGGGGTCACCGGATTCTGAGACCGACGCTCTGACCACTCGACCATGCTGCCTCCTCTAAAGTAATTGTGAAAAACACATCAATTTATAATATTTAATCTTTAATTGAATAATAATCTTTAATAATACTCATAAGACAGTTATAATATGATGCGATTGGCTTATTCACTGTTGGTCTTCTGTCAAACTTATTTTATTTACTAGCAAATTGTAAAGCACCATAG
>JAUJYZ010001017.1:187500-207714 GCA_033675265.1 Actinostola sp. cb2023 | reverse complement strand
CAAGTGAATGCAAGTGAATGCAAGTGAATGCAAGTGAATGCAAGTGAATGCAAGTGAATGCAAGTGAATGCAAGTGAATGCAAGTGAATGCAAGTGAATGCAAGTGAATGCAAGTGAATGCAAGTGAATGCAAGTGAATGCAAGTGAATGCAAGTGAATGCAAGTGAATGCAAGTGAATGCAAGTGAATGCAAGTGAATGCAAGTGAATGCAAGTGAATGCAAGTGAATGCAAGTGAATGCAAGTGAATGCAAGTGAATGCAAGTGAAAGTGCAAGTGAATGCAAGTGAATGCAAGTGAATGCAAGTGAATGTGAATGCAAGTGAATGCAAGTGAATGCAAGTGAATGCAAGTGAATGCAAATGCAAGTGAAAGTGAATGCAAGTGAATGCAAGTGAATGCAAGTGAATGCAAGTGAATGCAAGTGAATGCAAGTGAATGCAAGTGAATGCAAGTGAATGCAAGAAATGCAAGTGAATGCAAGTGAATGCAAGTGAATGCAAGCAAGTGAATGCAAGTGAATGCAAGTGAATGCAAGTGAATGCAAGTGAATGCAAGTGAATGCAAGTGAATGCAAGTGAATGCAAGTGAATGCAAGTGAATGCAAGTGAATGCAAGTGAATGCAAGTGAATGCAAGTGAATGCAAGTGAATGCAAGTGAATGCAAGTGAATGCAAGTGAATGCAAGTGAATGCAAGTGAATGCAAGTGAATGCAAGTGAATGCAAGTGAATGCAAGTGAATGCAAGTGAATGCAAGTGCAAGTGCATGCAAGTGAATGCAAGTGAATGCAAGTGAATGCAAGTGAAATGCAAGTGAATGCAAGTGAATGCAAGTGAATGCAAGTGAATGCAAGTGAATGCAAGTGAATGCAAGTGAATGCAAGTGAATGCAAGTGAATGCAAGTGAATGCAAGTGAATGCAAGTGAATGCAAGTGAATGCAAGTGAATGCAAGTGAATGCAAGTGAATGCAAGTGAATGCAAGTGAAAAGTGAATGCAAGTGAATGCAAGTGAATGCAAGTGAATGCAAGTGAATGCAAGTGAATGCAAGTGAATGCAAGTGAATGCAAGTGAATGCAAGTGATGCAAGTGAATGCAAGTGAATGCAAGTGAATGCAAGTGAATGCAAGTCCATGCAAGTGCAAGTCCATGCAAGTCCATGCAAGTCCATGCAAGTCCATGCATTCAATGTCAAGTCCATGCATGTCAAATGTCAACGCATGTCCAATGCATGGACATGCATGGCCTGCATTCACGTACCGAGGCTTTAACCTTTTTTATATTTATATTATATTTTACTTAGTTTTAATTGCTCGTTAGCATTATATTTATCACAAATATAATACTCGATTACATAGTCTACAAATTTACACAACATTCTATATTTCTTACTCAGGCAAGCCTAAGTAGAGGAGTTTATGCAAGATAAACTCAGTAAGCTTAGCCTAGCCTGAGTTGCAGGGGTTAGTTCATTCTCCTGGCGACAATCCCGTTCATATAATGACATCTAAGGATAGTCGGGCGAGAGTAAGCTAAGCTCTGGTAGCCGGTGCAATGCTGAGCTAATACGTATGAAAAAGCACTTATTATTATTATTAACATTATTAACATTATTATTATTATTATTATTATTATTATTATTATTATTATTATTATTATTATTATTATTATTATTTTTATTATTATTATTATTATTATTATTATTATTATTATTATTATTATTTATTACGGTATTATTATTATTCATAGACAGGCAAAAATATATGACAAAATGTATATAGACCGACGTTTCGGAGTCATCATGACGCCATCATCAAGGTGAAGTGACGAGAAATTCAATGAATAATAGTCTTAAAACGTTTGCAAATTAACATAAGAAGGTTATGACTGTTATGTAAACTAATACATAAACTAATAAATAATCTATGTATTAATGTAATCGAGTACTGTTATTATTATTATTACGGTATTATTAGTATTATTACGGTATTATTATTATTAGTCTTACCTATTTTAGTAGATTTTTATGGCTTTGCGATGAATTTTTAATTATATCATTTTTCTATCCAAGACATTATTACTATTATATTATTATTGTTATATTAATGTTAATTATTATTAAAACATATATATTTTTTTTATTATTATTATTATTATTATTATTATTATTTATTATTATTATTATTATTATTATTATTATTATTATTATTATTATTATTATTATTATTATTATTATTATTATTATTATTATTATTATTATTATTATTATTATTATTATTATTATTATTATTATTATTATTATTATTATTATTATTATTATTATTATTATTATTATCATCATCATCATCATCTCTGGGAGCGATTCGATGGTATTTTTAGGGTGACTTTAGACCATGCTGTATTTTTTAGGGTGGGAATTTGTTCAAGGTTTGGTAATTTTCGAGGTTTTCCGACGGTCACAGGCCCTTTTACTTTCAAGACTTCTTCAAGACGCTTGAATCGCTAAGAAACCGACCAGGCAGTGAGGAAGATGTCTTATACTCACCCCTCGCTCTCGTCAAATGTGATGTAGTTCCGCTGACGTCCATTGTAAGGGACGAACCGCAGACAGGTGTGTTTGTGGAACTCATTGATGGCAATGTTTAGATTGCTGATGATGTGTCCTTCGATGGAAAATAGATACACATGAATTAAAGTTGAAAAGATAAAGTAAATGGTCGGGACAGGAGAGAGGGGGCGTCTCTATTGTTTTCGGCTGCGCGATCTAGTACAGTGTTGTTGTAGTTTGTGACGTCACATAGCAACCGCGGTAAAACGTGTTTGACCAGATAGCGAAAACACGAAGTAAAAAGTAATAAGCACCTTTTTGAGATCGTTTTTAACAGTAAGTGTGTGTCATCTGTATCTTTACTAACAACTCTGTGTCATTTTATTTGTGTGATAATCTTTCTGTTGTCTGTATTTTTATTTTTATTTTCGATCCTCTGTTCGCGGGATTCCGCCATTTTGAAGCGGGACGAAAGTTTTGTTTCCTGAAAAAGTCGAATTTTCAACCAAAAAAAGGACGTTTTAAAAACCAATAGTCTGTGTTTAAGTTTTTGGATTGTTTAGCTTTTGTTACCGTCCCAAGCCCCATGTCAATCCTTTTGAGTGAGCACAATAAGCAAAGTGCCACACAAACTCCGTCTTCGCGCTTCTTTCCCCGCTTCTTTATTACTTCTGTCTGCCTCTGTAAGCTTATAATCTTTATCTTGTGTTTAAAAAGTATATTATATTACGTCGTATTGCTTGGTTTCAATCAGCTGTTAAAACTCCTTGAATCTCATTATTTGCTTCAAATGACGGGCAAACACTGCCCTCCATGTGCTATCAAGCAGAGAGTATTCTATTGAAAAGGTGCAATTCAGCTGATAAAAATTCCTCACGAGACCGGAAGTGACATCTAATGAAATCAAGTAATTGAATGTTGATAAATCTAATTGCATGAAGTGTAATTTGTGTTGAATATTCCAAAATATATTTGCATGAAATGATGTGTATTGTAATGTTCAATAATAATTGAATAATTAACACGCGTTGGCCCGTATTTCGTTGACCCAAATATCAACTTTGAAGTTCAAAAGGATTGACATGGAGTTCCAGCGAAGCAACGGTCACAAAAATCCACGTGGATAAAGATTGAACCCTTCCGTATTAAACCTGGCCTTCGAGATATGCTATTTCAGCTTCACAATATTAGTTTGCATCTTCCACGTTTGCTGAAATCTTCACTCCATTTTGATTATCGAAATATTTCTCAAGCCCCGAAAACAACTTGCTGATCGGCAAATCTGTCACGATTCCTTCGGACAGGCAACACCCCAGCTCCCGTCCTTCACGTCTTCCCCGTAAGAGAACAGTCTTATGCACACATAACGACAAACACATTTAATTTCCTTCAATAACTGTAACTTGATGTTTCTCAAGACTAATTCTCGATTATTCAGTTTAAAGTACTTTCTACAGATATTTCTAAGGTAGTTCTAAATGATATATAAATATGCTTTACACAAAATACAAATGTTTTATACTTAATGTTCTGGCGGCTTTTGTTTTCGTTCGTAGGCGATTTTGCAGTGGACTTTAACGAAGTGGTGAACTTTAGTGAAGTTAACATATAGACTTTCTTGTTCTCTAGTACCTCACAGTTGTCCACAATTCTTTGTACACTGAATTCACGACCTCGTGCTCTAGAGGTTGACTTCTCTTCCAACCAGTATAGGAACTTGTGTTGACTCTGTTCCACTGTTTATAGCTTTCTTTAATTCGTGTTCCAAAGATTCGTCTGCGAATTCTCTCCTTACTCATGGGACTCTGAGTGAGTCTGTTCCAATGACTCTCCAAGTTCTTTGCTTATCATGGGACTCTGAGTGAGTCTGTTCCAATGACTTCTTACTCTTCTTGTAAGATTTACTTTCACTTCAAGCGAACTTGTCCTCTCCTTGTTCTTTCGAACGTGTCTTCTCTCAACTACCAAAACCGCTTCGAGGCGTATTATTATGATTAACAAAATACAATCATTACGAATAATTACGTACATATTCTCGTGCAATCGTGCAATCGTGGACTGTTACTTAAATAAACATATTACTATTGAAGCTAAATTAATTAACCTAAATTCGTGACACCTCCCCCCTTTAAAGTCTATTTCTGAATCGGGACGATGCGAAATGGAATGAAATGAAAGGAAATGGAGATGACCCACTCACTATCACTCATGTTTTTTCAAACGTGCATTTTTGTCTTTTTTTTTCAAACATACTTTTTTCTTTTTTTTTTTCTTCTTTTTTTTTTTTAACTTCTCCGACTCATTCTAACATTATGCATTCAGTCCTCCCTGCATCTTTAGACAAAAATCTCTTCACTAACTTTACTCTCTACTCAACGCGTCTACGTTCACGTTCTTTTTCCCTGGTTTGTGCTCGATTTCCATCTCATATTCCTGTAAGGTGATGCTCCAACGCAGTAATTTCTGACTTTTCTCCCTGACTTGGTTGAGCCACACTAACGGGTTGTGATCCGTCTGCAAAGTAAATTTTCTACCATATAAAAAATAGCGAAAGGTTTCGACGGCCCATACAATGCTTAAACATTCTTTCTCCGTCGTCGATAGTCTTTCTTCGCGTGGTTGTAATTTTCTGCTAGCATAAGCTACTGGTCTTTCGTCACCATTTTCATCCCTTTGACTAAGAATGGCACCTAGCCCACGGTTTGATGCATCTACCTGCAAAATAAATGGTTCATTCCAGTGAGGAGGACGCAAAACTGGGGAAGTTCTTAACGCGTTCTTTAAATCCTGGAAGGCACTTTCTTGTTGTTCTTGCCAAACTAGTTTTGTTGGTTTCTGCCCCTTTGTCAAATCTGTTAACACAGCTGCTCTTTCGGAAAAGTTGGGAATGAACTTCCGGTAGTAGCCTACCAACCCAATAAAGGATTTCACCTGTTTTTTTGTTTGTGGCCTTGGAAATCTTTCGATAGCTTGAACCAGGGCTGCTCTGGGTTCTATTTTATCTCCACCTACCTTGTGTCCAACAAAATCAACAGAGGACATGGCGATTTTGCACTTTGACGGTCTTGCATTAAGTTTGCATTCTCTTAGACGCTGGAGTACCTGTTCAAGTTCCACTAAATGTTGTGTGAAGGAAGAAGAGGTGTCAATCTCTACATCGTCAATATAAGCATCTGCAAAATCAAAATCTTTCAATACAATTTCAGACATCATGCGCTGAAAGGTGGCTGGTGAGGTTTTCATACCGAACGGCATGACGACAAATTCGTAGAGATTTTTCCCTGTGATAAATGCCGACTTTTCTATTGTTGTTTCCTCCAGTGGAATTTGCCAATACCCTTTTGTGAGATCTAAGGTACTTATGTACTTCGCTGTGGCTACTTTCTCTATCATTCTCTCCATTGAAGGTATCGGGTAAGCATCCATCTTGGTAACTTCATTTAACTTCCTATAATCTACGCAGAAGCGAATGGTACCGTCAGGTTTTGGGACAATAACAACGGGTGACGCCCATGGACTAGTAGAGGGTCGTATTATTCCCAATGCCAACATCTTCTCAATTTCCTTATTGACCTCTTCTTCAAGTTTTTGAGGAATTTTATAAGGCGCGCCACGAATAGGTGTAGAATCTCCCGTGTCAATTTGGTGTATAGCTGCGTTGGTCATATTTGGCGTTCCTGAGAGGACGTCTGAATATTCCTCTAGCATTTCCTTTATCTGTTGTTTCTGTTCGTCATCAAGTTCGTCTGAAATTTCTACATCACGCCAATCTTCTTTGTCATATGTAGGGGGAACATTTGCTTCATGCGGTAAAGATGCGTTTAGTGATTCTGGCAATACTAATGCTGCAATCTCATCTCTACTCTGCCATTTCCTTAGTAGATTTATATGATATACACGGTGTTGTTTGATTGCCTTACCTGTGTCGAGTTCGTAGTTTAATCCACCCTTTAACACTTTCGTTACTGTGTAAGGACCTTGCCACTTCACTTCCAGCTTGCTACCAGGTGTGGGTAGTAACACCAAAGCTTTGTCTCCAACATCAAATTTTCTTCTAGAACTGTGGGCATCATATATTTGTTTTTGCTTGCCTTGCGCTTTGTCGAGGTTCTTCTGTACAACTTGTTGCATGGTTGAGAGTTTCTTCCTCATTTCAAGGACATAGCTTGTCATATTGCTTCTGTCAGGTCGTTTTTCAAGCCACGCTTCTTTTATAACAGACAATGGACCTCTTATTGTGTGGCCATACAATAGCTCAAACGGTGAGTATCCAATAGATTCTGACGGAACTTCTCTATAGGCAAAAAGCAAGTATGGTAAATATTTGTCCCATGTATTCACACATTCCCCGACAAACTTCTTAAGCATTGCTTTGAGGGTACTATGGAATCGTTCAACCAGACCGTTCCCTTCGGGGTGATAAACCGATGTCTTAATCTTTGTAATTCCGAGATTTTCATACAACTCTGTCATTAACTTTCCGATGAAGTTGGATCCCTGATCCGAGACTAATTCCTCAGGAATGCCCACCCTGGAAAAGAACTGGATTAGTGCATCAGCAATCACTTTACTACTAGTTGTTCTGAGTGGTATTGCCTCTGGGTATCTTGTGGCATAATCGACTATTGTGAGGATGTACTTATATCCTGTAGCTGATTTTGGCAATTCCCCTACCAGGTCAATAGCTACTTTCTTGAATGGTTCAGTAATAATTTCCGTTGGCTTCAAAGGTGCTCTATTGGACTTTAACTTTCTGGCAACAAGTTGACATTGTGGGCAGGTTGCACAATATTTCTTAATATCAAACGTTACCCCCGGCGCCCAAAAGAAATGCATTGTAATCCGGTCTGTGGTTTTCTTAACTCCCATGTGGCCTGCTAACGGAATGGTGTGTGCAACTCGCAAAATTTCGTTTCTATATGCTTCTGGAACAACAATGCGATCCATAAATCTTATACTTTCTGGTAAATCTTTTACGATTTTCCTATGCAGAAGTAGCTCTTGGTCCAAAAAATAGCCATCTTCATTCTCAGGTACCTTTTCCAATGCTCGTTTGCGCACTTTCTCGAGGGTCACATCTGATTTTTGATCTGAAATTAGCTGAGTTCTGGTACGATCTAAGATATTACTGGGAACTTCGCTTACAGGTGTTTCTTTTCCAAAACTTTCACAACTAGTTAGATCTGGCTTACCTTCATCTTCAAAAAGAGCTGCTAAATCACCTTCCTTGAGTTCTTCGCTCTTAGTATCAGGCTTTGCCAAACTTTTCAGAGAAAGTTCATTTTCACGATCGATCAAATCATCTGCTCTTTGTTGTGCAATTTCTAGGGCTTGTCGTCTGGTCAACACGAATGCTTCGTCCTCGACACTTCTATTACCACTACTATCAGAGGGGACATTCTTCTCCCACTGATCCAAGATATTCTGTTTGGCGAGAGATTTCCCGTAGGAAGAACGACCAAGCAAACAGTCAACAGGGAGTTTATCAGTTACCCCGACCATCTCTTCATGTCTACCTTGTTCACTTTCGAAGCTCAACAAAGCCAGTGGTACCGTGATTCGCTCTCCAGTTGCTGTTAGAACTGTGATCCTATTTCCAGTCCATTTCTTGTGATTGAGAAACTTCTTGTGTACGAGGGTGTTGGTACAGCCAGAATCTATGAGCATGACGGCAGGTTTTCCTTCAATTTTACCCTTGACGTAGCAACCTGGGGATTCAGGGTAAGCATTTGACGTTAATGGCGTCATACATAACAAATAACCCTGTGAGGGCCTACCTCTACCTCTATTGCAGTTAAAAGACATGTGTCCCTCTTTACCACATTTATAACACTTAACAGGAGGCCTCGTTGACCTTCCAGTGGGAGGTGATGTCGGTGAGCTAGTATTTGGAGTAGACTGCGGTTTTTGTAACGTATCCGGTTTTGTGGTGGTTTCCTCAGGCTTTTCATTCGGTTTCCTCCAGTCACCTGGTTTTGAATACTTATACTGAGAGACATACCTACCAGCAACCATTGGTCCCTTCCTCGATTGAACATGCAGATTAGCCAAATTTCCTAATTCCTCCGCAGTTTCCAGCTTTCGATCCTTCAACCAGGTTCTCAATTCTGGGCCAACAGCATCCAAAAGCCTTTCGAGTATTATTTGTTCTAGGATTTTTCTCTACGTTACCTGTAGCTTTGGCCACCGCCATCCAACGATTTAAATATCTTCTCGTTCGGTTACCCCATTGAACAAAATCCTCATCAACTCTCTTCTCCGAGGTGCGAAACCTATACCTATAGTGATCGGCGGTTAATTGATATGCTTTGATGATAACTGATTTACTTTTATCATAATCCTGGCATATAGTTTCTGGAATTTCCAAGTATGCAGATTTGGCCTTTTCAGTTAATTTGGGTATCAGGTTGCCGATCCAGTCTTTTCCGGGTAGAAATTGTGCCTTCGCAGTCATCTCGAAAATTCGAAAGTAGTCATCAATGTCTTCACTTTCTCTCATCTCTCTTATCTTAATAAATTTCGGCCTTTCTTGTATAACTGTGGCACTTGTTTTCTTTCCTTCTTCTTCACGAGCCCTCTCCCGTTCAAAATCTCTCCTCTCCCTTTCCCGCCTCACGTCTATCTCTTTCTATCTGTCTTTCTGTTTCTTGTCTCGTCGTTCTTTCTGCTTCTAACTTTAATTGTGCAACTCTCTCTTCTGACTCCCGTTTTTCTCTCTCAGCTTCAAGTTTAATTTTTCCAACCTCTCTCTCAGCTTCAAGTTTCATTTTTCCAACCTCTCTCTCAGCTTGTCTTTCCTCCAGTCTTATCTTTCTCTCCAACTCTAACAACTGAATCTTTTGTTCAAAAACTTATTCCATTCATTTTTTCTTCATCCATGTCTAACTTTTCTGCTTCCGTACTTTCACCTTCTCCAGTACTAGACCCCCCAGTAGAACGTCTGTCAGTCCTACGAAGCTTAGATGCCAGGGTTTTTACCCCATCCTTACTACTATAACGAATATTCCTCCTATCCGCTTCCACCCTTAAATCTTCTAAAACCCACGTACTATAAGTCGTACTCATACTTATGACAACTATCAACAACAACACTGAAAAATGATGTTGAATTTGCATGAGCTTGTTCTCCTATAGTCTGACGTGAAGGTCGCTGCGATGCCCGGGACTTATCCCACTTCTGACACCAAAATTCTGTCACGATTCCTTCGGACAGGCAACACCCCAGCTCCCGTCCTTCACGTCTTCCCCGTAAGAGAACAGTCTTATGCACACATAACGACAAACACATTTAATTTCCTTCAATAACTGTAACTTGATGTTTCTCAAGACTAATTCTCGATTATTCAGTTTAAAGTACTTTCTACAGATATTTCTAAGGTAGTTCTAAATGATATATAAATATGCTTTACACAAAATACAAATGTTTTATACTTAATGTTCTGGCGGCTTTTGTTTTCGTTCGTAGGCGATTTTGCAGTGGACTTTAACGAAGTGGTGAACTTTAGTGAAGTTAACACATAGAGACTTTTTCTTGTTCTCTAGTACCTCACAGTTGTCCACAATTCTTTGTACACTGAATTCACGACCTCGTGCTCTAGAGGTTGACTTCTCTTCCAACCAGTATAGGAACTTGTGTTGACTCTGTTCCACTGTTTATAGCTTTCTTTAATTCGTGTTCCAAAGATTCGTCTGCGAATTCTCTCCTTACTCATGGGACTCTGAGTGAGTCTGTTCCAATGACTCTCCAAGTTCTTTGCTTATCATGGGACTCTGAGTGAGTCTGTTCCAATGACTTCTTACTCTTCTTGTAAGATTTACTTTCACTTCAAGCGAACTTGTCCTCTCCTTGTTCTTTCGAACGTGTCTTCTCTCAACTACCAAAACCGCTTCGAGGCGTATTATTATGATTAACAAAATACAATCATTACGAATAATTACGTACATATTCTCGTGCAATCGTGCAATCGTGGAATGTTACTTAAATAAACATATTACTATTGAAGCTAAATTAATTAACCTAAATTCTGGCAAAGTTTTACCGAAATCCAATCGTAAGCGAACTCTTCTGTCCAAACACGTTCAAACCAAATCCACTGTTGATCGTAATAAGAATATTTTCAAGATTTTATCCTTGTTCTCGCCGTCTGAAAGTCGGGAACCATTTTGAAAATCATTGTGACGTCACACCATGCAACAACACTGTATCGCCGTTTGCCGAGAGACGGGAAAATATTTGTCATAATAAAACCAAATATTTAATTAAAGTTAAATTTTAAAAAAAAATCCTTATACAGGCAACTCTGTCTAGGCGGACACCCGTCACAGCCGGACACCTTTCTCTGCCGGACACCTTTCTCTGCCGGACACCTTTCTCTACCGGATACATTTCTCTGCCGGACACCTTTCTCTGCCGGACACCTTTCTCTGCCGGACACCTTTCTCTACCGGATACATTTCTCTGCCGGACACCTTTCTCTACCGGATACATTTCACTGCCGGACACCTTTCTCTGCCGGACACCTTTCTCTACCGGATACATTTCTCTGCCGGACACCTTTATCTACCGGATACATTTCTCTGCCGGACACCTTTCTCTGCCGGACACCTTTCTCTGCCGGACACCTTTCTCAGCCGAACACCTTTCTCTGCCGGACACCTTTCTCTGCCGGACACCTTTCTCTGCCGGACACCTTTCTCTGCCGGACACCTTTCTCTGCCGGACACCTTTCTCTGCCGGACACCTTTCTCTGCCGGACACCTTTCTCTGCCGAACACCTTTCTCTACCGGATACATTTCTCTGCCGGACACCTTTCTCTACCGGATACATTTCTCTGCCGGACACCTTTCTCTGCCGGACACCTTTCTCTGCCGGACACCTTTCTCTACCGGATACATTTCTCTGCCGGACACCTTTATCTACCGGATACATTTCTCTGCCGGACACCTTTCTCTGCCGGACACCTTTCTCTGCCGGACACCTTTCTCAGCCGAACACCTTTCTCTGCCGGACACCTTTCTCTGCCGGACACCTTTCTCTGCCGGACACCTTTCTCTGCCGGACACCTTTCTCTGCCGGACACCTTTCTCTGCCGGACACCTTTCTCTGCCGGACACCTTTCTCTGCCGAACACCTTTCTCTGCCGGACACATTTGCCTGATCCCTGCCCGCTGTACTGTTTTGAAAGCATTTTGATCCTTTGAGTAGTACGCATGCGCGTCCTTGTCCTACCACGTAATAGATAGAGTCGTTTTCGTATGAGTGGGAAACCTACGGTACGAAGTTACGGTCATGGTACGGAATCGAACACATTGTATTCAACCAATCACAGCGCGCGAAATCTTTTCTCAACCAATCAGAATGCTTGTATACCGCACGATGATGGCGCGATACGGTCACCGCACGGCACGAACCGTACCGTAACTACTTCCCTCACTCATACGAAAACGACTCTATATTTAGCAAACACGACGCGACGCGAAAACATGACGTGAGATGACGAATATATCCGGCACACTCTGTCATTGCGTGATTACCGTGACAACTTCGCGACGGAAACAGCAATCTTAACGTCTTTACGACGTCGACGACGTCAACCGTCATTTTGAACCGTCAGTGCGCGCGTCGTCGTCTTTTAGGTCGCGTCGTATTTTCTAAATCCATCTATATGCCTCCTGTGCTTGCGCTTATGCTTGTGTCGCTAGTGAGAACCAGGCTTCGGGTGGTCGCCTAAGAGAGGTGGTCACTCAATGAGGTGATATCGCAGATAACAAAAATAACAGTAGCAAAACTAAATCAATAAAAAAACACATTACTCATGTTTCGCGGGACATAATACGGGATGATACGGGACAACCACAGATGTGCACGGGATCGCAATGCATTTCGTTTGAACTTTCTGTTCCTTGGTGCGTTCAGTTCTTCCCTCAGCTCAGGGTCGAGTTTAATGTCTCCCTGGTACAGGCTGAGAAGTTTTGCTAGAGAAAAACAAAAACAAAACATTTTGTAAGGTAACATTTTTATGATTTTTCAGTCATCGCAGGTCGTTTAGAGGAGGTGGTCGCTTACAATATAATAATAATAATAATAATATATAATAATAATAATAATAATAATAATAATAATAATAATAATAATAATAATAATAATAATAATAATAATAATAATAATAATAATAATAATAATAATAATAATAATAATAATAATAATAATAATAATAATAAAATTAATAATAATAATTATTATAATTATAATAATAATAATATTATTATTATTATTATTATAATTATAAATTATAATAAAAATATATATATATTTAATAAGTACAGTAGAGGTAATCATACGATTTCTCGTTCAATTTGGAAATAATTTGCACAAGTGTGTTTTTCAAAGAGCATTAATTGAGCTCTCTGAAAAACATACGAGTACAAATTATTCCAAATTGAACGAGAAATCGTATGATTACCAATTAATAATATTCATGAAAGAAAATGCAGTGCAAATTAATTTTGAAATGCACTGCTCTTAGCCAATCAGAATCGAGCATTTTTTCATGAATATATTAATAATAATAATAATATGAAGAACAGTTATTAGATGCCATGCCTGGTAATATATGAATGGAGGGTATTTAACTTCGTCAGGCAAAGGGAATAGACGACAAACGCGTATTCAAACGTTTCGCCGGTGAAGGCTTCATCAGTGGTGATCCACTGATGAAGCCTTCACCGGCGAAACGTTTGAATACGCGTTTGTCGTCTATTCCCTTTTACTGACGAAGTTAAATACCCTCCATTCAATAATAATAATAATTATTATTATTATTATTATTATTATTATTATTATTATTATTATTATTATTATTATTATTATTATTATTATTATTATTATTATTATTATTATTATTATTATTATTATTATTATTATTATATTATAATAAAAATATATATATATTAATAAGTACAGTAGAGGTAATCATACGATTTCTCGTTCAATTTGGAAATAATTTGCACAAGTGTGTTTTTTTCAAAGAGCATTAATTGAGCTCTCTGAAAAACATACGAGTACAAATTATTCCAAATTGAACGAGAAATCGTATGATTACCAATTAATAATATTCATGAAAGAAAATGCAGTGCAAATTAATTTTGAAATGCACTGCTCTTAGCCAATCAGAATCGAGCATTTTTTCATGAATATATTAATAATAATAATAATATGAAGAACAGTTATTAGATGCCATGCCTGGTAATATATGAATGGAGGGTATTTAACTTCGTCAGGCAAAGGGAATAGACGACAAACGCGTATTCAAACGTTTCGCCGGTGAAGGCTTCATCAGTGGTGATCCACTGATGAAGCCTTCACCGGCGAAACGTTTGAATACGCGTTTGTCGTCTATTCCCTTTTACTGACGAAGTTAAATACCCTCCATTCAATAATATAATAATAATAATAATTATTATTATTATTATTATTATTATTATTATTATTATTATTATTATTATTATTATTATTATTATTATTATTATTATTATTATTATTATTATTATTATTATTATTATTATTATTATTATTATTATAAAGGTTTATTCAATAGATTCCACACAGTGGCTCTTCGCCTATTGAAGTCTATAAAAACTATCTAAGGACAGATCTATATTTACAGACCTTCGTTAGTGTTTTCTATTCTTTGGAAGACGTTTTCGTTCTCAGGTTTTGAAGCCATTTCCGCCATTCTTCGCTTGTTCACCGCATCATTAACGGCAAGAATCTGGTCATGAACAGTTTCGTATTCTGTAGAGAATAAGACAAGTGTTTTCTGCTTAGACAGTAGTTCGAAGCATCCATGTAGCCCTGATTAAAATCTGTCACGGCGTTTGAACAAGTTTGGCTAACACGAAATTGACCAATCACTGTTGCTGCAAATAAAACGAGTTGCCACAAATAAAACGAGTTGCTGCAAATAAAACGAGTTGCTACTACAAAAAAAACGACTTTCAGCAAATGAAACGAGTTGCTACAAATAAAACGAGTTGCTACAAAAAAAAACGACTTTCAGCAAATAAAACGAGTTGCTACAAATAAAACGACTTTCAGCAAATAAAATGAGTTGCAGCAAATAAAATGAGTTGCAGCAAATAAAACGAGTTGCAGCAAATAAAACGAGTTGCAGCTAATAAAATGAGTTGCAGCAACTAAAACGAGTTGCTGAAAATAAAACCGGAAGTGTACTGTGATTGGTCAATTTCGAGAAATCGTGATCTAAAAACAGTTCGTTCAAACGCCGTGACAATGGTGACATAGACCCAATATGTAGCATGGATGCTCCTACTTATGGGCTCCTGGCTTAGACTATGTTATAACACAGTTGTAATTCTACTCAGGGAGCCAAAGAGTAGACCTAGGGGGAGGTGGGTCACAGACCCCCCTGCCAACGCCCCTGCTACTTCTGATGAAAGAAAGATCAAGTAGCTAGTGCCAACGTTTTCATTATCATTATATTCACATTATTTTTTCCGGGATTTTCATTGGAGGAGAGACGCCTACGTCACTGCAGATAACTTCCTACGAATAATTCTGCTCATGTGCGCATTACGGTGCAAAGCCATTTTGCTGCTAATCATATGGCAACTGAAAACTCTCGATTCTGATTGGTCGGCTACTAGTTCTTGTTTTATTGTTTTGAACAATCAGGGAGTATTCCCAGGAAAAGATGGAATCGATGGATGTAGATTGAAAGTACTGAATTCGACGAAAAGAGAGGATACGTCGGCCTCCCTTCACAAAGAAATGTGCTTGGCCTTGGGTTTAATTTCGCAGTTTATCGAATTCTGAGTCGTCTTTCTGATCAATTTGTTTTAAACGTAAGCCAAGGCTAAATTATTGTAGTTCTGTTAGGTATTTTTCTCAGTAAAACGATACGAAATGAAAGTTGTTTTGAATTTCCCGGTCCCATTCAATAGTAACAATACTAACGGTCCAAACTTGCAGCTATGCATTTGGACGGACCGCGCGTCGACCAATCAGAATCCAGGAAATTATCAAGCCGTAATAATTGTTATTTATTTGTATTTCGATTTGCTTAGCTTTATACGAGAAAAGACACCGAAGCAGAAAGCAAAGTTAGGGTTTAGCTAGTATCGTCACGCAACGCTTTCTCCCCACACATGGCTGCTATTAGCCTCCTATGCAGACGTCGTGTAGCGCTTCCGGTTCCCGTCACGAGGTCAGCATAGGAGGCTAGACTGCTATTCAACGGCCAAACATTCCATTCCCAAGTTTAGCCAATCATAGCTCATCAACTCCCAGAATGAAGAACAATTTCGCGCCAAAAATCGTTCGCCAACAGTCGCTTCTAAATTCCAAATTAAGATATTTTCCGACCACAGAAATGCAAGCATTAGTACTTTTATCGAGGAAAAAAGAGATGTAGTCGTAAATTTGCCGATAGGATAGAGAAATTGCTTGTATTTTAAAAACTTTACCGTTTACAATAATAATCAGTTGAGGAACTGCATGAAGAGGCAACGGGAGATATCGTTGTAGGCTCGTTGTTTTCAAGACCAGCAACATCGACAGAACTTTTACCGAAAATATGATTTTGTTTGTCTTCATCCCGGGAGGGAGGGAGGCCGGGAGGGGGGGGGGGGGGGGGGGGGGCGGGGGGGGGCACTAAGGGTATTTTTGGGTAGGGGTGTGCCGCGGACACCTCAAATCCCTGACCCTATCCCAGACCTAAAATTTTGATTTTCCATACCCTATTCCAGACTAAAGCTTAAAAATGTATACCCTATCTCAGATTGAAAGCGTGCTAAAGGGATATGTAAACTGATAGCGACTGATAGTGGCGTTATTTCGGAAACCATTCCCTATACCAGACGACCAAAACGTACCCCATATCCTAGACTTCCCTAGCTATCCCAGACCTAAGGAGCTCAAAAACCATACCCTATATATCCCGCGGCACATACCCGTATAGCATATATAGGGGAGTTCCCCCAACCCCAACCCCCCCCCCCCCCCCCCCCCCCCACACACACACAAAAACCCGGGGGGAGGGGGTCTTCATACAAGATAGATAATATCAGATTGAATACTCGCTGTAATGTCTTCGCGGCAGTTTGACCTCGAAATACAACACCGTTTACTGATTGGTTTTATCACACAATGGGAATATGGAATGTTTGGCCGTTGTAATCAGGGGAAAGAGCGCTGCCGCCAATCTACTATCGATCTTTCTTTGCTGAAAAACAATTGCAATGGCGCTATCTTATTGATAAATGATTTAATCTTCTGCCTATAGAAGGTCGGTCCAAATTATTTATTAGATATTATACACGCAAAATACATGCGCCCCAACAGTCAGCCGGGTTTTCATAAGCGATCCAAAACTTTTCACTTCCTCAGTTGTGCTTGCGGCGGTAAAGCGTGCGTCGTCCAGATTTCACACGATTCAATAAGTCGGCTTCATTCTTGCGCTTTTATGAGCTAGTTTTAGAGTACTTACCGTGTGGCACAGAAACACATCTGTGAGCAAAGACTACGAGGCATGTACACAAACCAAAGATCAACCCATTTGAAGAAACCATTTTTGGAGAAAAATTCAAGATGAAAAACTTATTTTTCAAGAAATACGTGGACTGAATTCTTCATTCACTGCCGGGGCAACTTGTCTTGGATGCAATATGATTAGAACTAATACACCCTGCAAAGCAACGTAGGTTTGTAGAAGATGTTTGAATGACGGTTTACAGCACAATGGTTAGCCTGTGAAGGTCAGCCGCTTTTTGGCGCTCGAGCCACGGGGGTCTCACGTAAAGAAACGAGCAGAAATCCTGCACTGACGTCATGACATTTGGCGTTGTAAATCTGATACAACACAGTTATGATGTGAACGCTACTAAATGGCGTGGGATCCCCGTGGCGCGAGCGCCAAAAAACGCCTGACGTCCCGTGCGGGGATTCCACAGGCAACTACAGGCTACACAATAGTAGACTTTGGTTAATTAAGGATGTTTGAATGACGATGATGACACAGCTTGCCCTTGTCCAACTCGGGGTCCATCTCATTAAGAAAGTGTAGAATTTGAAAGTCTACTTTCTGACATCTTCAACTGTGAGTAGTTTTGATTGCAAAGGCTCCCGTCCTTCGTCGTCCGTCGTTGACATTCATATGTCAGTCAATGTAGGAAAATCCTGATTAAAGTAGCTTAGCGTCAAATAATTGAACTTTTTTGAACAAACAAACAAACAAAACACAGATGGGCGACTTACTAAACACTCTTGTGTATTAAACTGAGTAAAAAAATATATTTGTATTAATTTTATCGTTACACAAACGAATAGACATTTTAATTTCTCTTGATTGAAAACCAGCCCTAAAAGCTGAAATACTACAGAATTAAGTTGATTTGATTTCACTATTTAGCTGACGTTCGAAGCAGTCATTGGTTCGGGGACTGGTTATTCAGATATCGCCATTGACGACGTGTACATCGATCCCGGTCTATGCAGTACGTGAACTAATTTGCTTACTTACTCACTTGTTGTCGTCAATTTGTTGTTGAAGTAGTTTGTTTGTTGTCGTTTGTTTGTAGCTGTTTGTTGTTGTTCGTTTGTAGTTGTTTGTATATGTAGTGTATGTTTATATACACTCAATTGCAGAAACGTTGTATAGTATACATTTATACAAATATACAGATATCTAATGAGATGCAAAATGTTAGACATGCTAAAATACAACTGTTTTTGCACAAAATAGTGCTGAAAATGATTGTGTTGTCCTTGTTGGATGCGATACTGATATACAGTCAATGTCATTAACGTTGTCCAGCTAAAAAGAGATTAACACTACAATAAATGTCACGTGTCTCATTCTATATTCGTTTTGCACGCGTGGAAAGTTATTAATTTCAAAAGCATAAATCACCTCAGTGTGAGAAAATAATTTTAATAAGGTGATTTATGCTCTCTTTGTAGCTGGACAACCCCCCGGGACTGTACTACAGAGGCCTTGGACTATCAGTGAAAGTACATGCCATAAACTTTTTCATTTCAATTAACTGTTTGGATCCGGAAATTAAAGAAATAAACAAATATATTTGGATTCAAAGATGAAAAATGAGTGTTAATAACTTATAAGTTTCCAAATTTGTTTCCTAAAAAAATGACAATATTTTGTTCTTCTTTATATTAAAAAAACCCTCTCATTCATATTTCAAAAACATATATTCTGAAGTAAAAATAGGAAAACTTAATCAGATACAAAGTAAACTAAACAATGGTGAGTAAAATAGAGTGCAAACACTAAAACGAGGTTAAGCGTTAGCCGTAAAAAGGCCTGAAATTTAGTCGTTAGACGTAAAAAAAACGTAAAGAGATTTTGTAACCATTTGCATTGAATTTTCACGTCTGTACTCACATGAACGCACGTAAAAAGGTGAACATTTTAATTAGCCGTTAGTATACCCTACCCCCCATTGAGATCCTCTAGAACCGTGAAACAGTGCTAACTTGAACTACTATTTATTTAAAGGATCAAGAAATTATTGTAGATAGGATCTAGATAAGATGTTTCAAAGTGGGCGGATGTTGCCCGTTAAGGGGGAGGGTGGTACTCAGGGAAGGGATGTGCCGCGGACACCTCAAAACCCTGACCTTATTCCAGACCTAAAATGCGATTTTACATACCATATAGATAATAATAATAAATAATAAACTTTATTAACGTGTCTTAATGAGCTAGCTTACAGTGACAGTAGGCCAGTTGGGGACACCTATCTAGAGAAATTGAAATAAACGAAAAGAAAAATATATCACCTAATATATATAATTGCATAATGCTCTATCCCAGACCTAAGCTCAAAATTATATGCCCTGTTCCAGACCTAACCTAAAAACGTAATAAATTGGGAATTCATATCAGGGGTTGGGTATACTATGTAATCTTCTTATTGGGTGGGACGTGGTGTACTGTATTGTAAAGGGGACTTCGTGTCCTATTATACAACACCTGCCCTATGGGCGAATCTTGAAAATAAAATAAATAAATAAATAAACGGTCCGTCAGTATGAAACGGTGTTTCTGCGGCTGCTTTATTTGGTGAACTGTAAGTTGTAACAGAATATGATAATTAACGCTGGTGTAGTTGGGCGCGTTACGTTATTGTGAAAACCATACCCCATCCCAGACCAAACAGGCACACTATCCCAGACTAAAAGGGCAAAAACGATACCCTATCCCGCGGCACATACCCGTATAGCATATATACGGGGGGTCAATGGTCACACAGTACAATCAGTTTTGATCGGTATTTAATTCTTCAATTCTTCATTGTAAAACGTTCTTATATAGTGCATTTCACATTGTATCAACGTGCTTTGTATACGACACAACACACGACGCCAAGATGATAATAAATAGACTTGACATTCAACATTCAAGGCGCGCGATTTTGTCGTGTCGTGTTCCTCCCTCGACTGAGCTCAAAATCACTGTCGACAGCTGGCACAATTCTCCTTAAAACACACTTTATTATCACATCCTTCACGACTAGACAAACAAATATTATATCATATAATTACGTGGTACAATACTAGCTATATAAACTGTCATGATCATTACATGTAATTTGTTTTTCTAACAAAAGAAAGAGTTAAAGAAAG
>JAUJYZ010001017.1:130000-182500 GCA_033675265.1 Actinostola sp. cb2023 | reverse complement strand
GGGATAAGAACTCATGTACAGTCATGAGAAACGATTTATTTTTAGTTCTAATCGTCACTCATGATAAGTAATGGGGAGAGTAACTGGAAATGTTTCCAGTACTGGAAAACAATTTCCAGTTACTCTCGCCAGTACTTTCCGGGGTATCCAAGTCCATCATGTGACCAAATTGAGGGCACCTGGTTGGCTGTTTACCTCATGAATAATTAATGAGTATGAGAAGGTTGAATCCATTCCTTTCGTTTGTAAAGCGTCGGTTGGGCACCGGGCACAACACTGATTGCCTTCGTCCATCCATCCATCCATTCAATCAAACCATCCATCTATCTGTCCGTTCATCCATCCATCCATTCATCAATTCAATCAAACCATCCATCTATCTGTCCGTTCATCCATCCATCCATTCATCCATTCAATCAAACCATCCATCTATCTGTCCGTTCATCCATCCATCCATCCATCCATTCATCCATTCAATCAAATCATCCATCTATCTGTCCGTTCATCCATCCATCCATCCATTCATCCATTCAACCAAACCATCCATTCATACTTTCATCGATCCATTCAATCAAACCACCCATCTGTTATGAATCATCAATACTTACCAGCAGACTATCCAGATATTCACAGAACCAATAACTATAGTAACGCAAGCCAGCAAGCTTAGGCCAATAGACATTTGCATATATTTAATAATGTCTATTGGCCTAAGCGTTCTGGCTTGCGTTACTTTCAATGTCACGTTTTCCATATAAAAACCAAGAATAAACTAGCAATAGTTCAACACATATCAGTCATCGTGACGTAGATTGATTGTAAAAGACCGAGAAATGCAAAATATCGTTCTACAATGCAAGATACCACTTACTTGTAAAATGGCTCACAATCCCTCTTCGCAAGTGAGAAGAATCAATAAAAAAGAACGATTAACGAGCTGTAGTTAACGATTTACTTTCACTCATTTCTGATTGATCAGAAAAGAGCAAAAGTAAATCGTTAACTCATCGGAATCCAGCAGTTTTCGTCGGCAGTTTTCGTTAATCCACCATCTTCGACAGAGGTTTGAAAAGAAAACGATAATTAACGAAGTTAGTGAGGTATTTACGTCATCGCGCGATTATGACGTCATATTTAATTGACCTCGTTATTTCTTTTAAATGACGTCATTAATTCGGAATATGATGTCACTTCCGGTACGCGAACGGATATTTATAAGAGTTTTCTATATCAGCACGACGCGTAGCGGAGCACAGCGGACAATTAGTTTTCTATTTCTTTTTATAAAATAAACTGATGTTTGAATATATGCGCGCGCGTGCTCTGTGCTCTCATAGACCACGCGACATACACATCATTTGGCCAATCAGAGCGCGCGTTATATCATAGTTACTAGGAACTAATATTGACGGAGTTCCTGTGTTGATGTGTCCGAGTGGATCCTGGGTTCTTAAGAGCAGGTGTATGAGAAAATCAAGCAAAGTTGGAAATGAAAATTTTTCACCCACCTTGAAATTTTGTGTGCAGGTAGACCACCCAGGGGGGTGCACAAAAACACCCCATGTTGGGGTCATCAAATGCATTGTTGCCATAGCAACGGCAATTGTTCGTTCTGGCCCATGTGCCACAAATTCAACCCAAAATGCCCTCCAGTAAAGGGTAAATGAATGAGGCTCGTTCTCCGGCGCATTTAAACCAATTTCATTCAAATTTGTTCCACAAGCAGGGCAACTCTTCTAGTTTTAAAAATGGTCAATCACTACAATTCGCTTTGAGTATTCGCTCAGAAAATCAGCACTTAACGAGGGACCATGTCGGCCATTTTGGTAGACATGAAAAACAGGTTAAACTCTTTGGCTGATATCTCCTAAAGTACGCTCTTCTAAGAAATGATACTTTTATCACAGCTTCTATAGACATTGATGTTTTAAATTCTACAAAAAGTTTTTTGGGGAAAATTATAATTTTAATTATAATTATAATTATAATTATAATTGTACCATTTGAGGGAAATGGTCAAAATGTGAAAAATTAGTCTTGTTATAGCTCGATTATTTCACTCAGAAACTAATTTCATTTACTAAATATCACTATAAAGGCAATTCTTATTATCTCCTAAACACATTCAATCCAATTGTTGAAGGTCTGAAGACGCGAAGTCTGAGAAATAAATATTCATAAAAGACCTACCTTGCGAATTTGGTCACTTTTCACAATGTCGGTCTAATCAAGGTGATTTTACCCTGATTATTCCACATTCTTGGCCATACATGGTGCAGTCACTAACAGGCATGAAAAAGCTCTAAATTACAACTTTAAGATGTCCAGATTAAGATAACCTTTGTTTATTCCGCTCACACAAACTGCACAGCTATCCGGACCAAGTCGTACCGAAGAGCGTAATATCATGACGATCACTTCAATCGAAGCAGGACAATCCCTCCATAGAGCTGCATATATGATCCAAGCACTTTGTTACAGACAAAGCAAAACTCATGGTGTATCCTGATTACTGTTATGTGCTGAAATGTTGCCATTAAAACCTTTAAAACGACAGGAAAGTAGTTTCTTGTTCGTATTGTAAACACCGGAAATGTCAACCGCTGACCGGAAATGAGACCACTTCGAAACAAAATAACCACCAATAAATCAAGAAAGACTGTATTTTTATCTATCCATTGATATCAAATATTTAAAAACTCTTTAAGTCGAAACAATAATAATTCGCCTATCTATAATAGTTTACTGAAACCCGGCCATACCAATCGATAATTCCGATAGTCGATAATATTTATTTCTCTGATATTTCTTTTGCTGAGACCCCAAACTGGACTTTGTAAATGTCATAGTTCTATACCAGGCGGTGCTGGACACGGACCACGTGGTCCGGAACATCCAATGAGAACGCTCGATTGCCTAGCCGTGTTTTGAAGATTTTTGTGAACTTTATTTTCCAAGTGTGTGATTTATTTCGTCTATTAGAAAATTATTTTGAATATCTACACAAAACTTTTATATACAATGTGAAGGTGGATATGTGAACTACGCCTGGATGGATTCTCAAGAGCAGGTAAGGTATTTTAGTACCTAAAATGTGTCCAGTTAGTCTTGTGTCTTTTCATTTTTCGTTCGTCAAACATTGAATATAAGTAGTAACGCACGAAGTGAATCATACAGCGATCAAAGTAAGAATCCTTCATTTTTTTAGCACAGATACATTCTATAGATAATAAACTTGAAGAAAAAGTGAAGGGGCCCCAAAGGGCCTCTTCGTTTTAAAGGAGAAAATCGGCCTTGAAGTTCGCGAATTTCACGAATATTGAGTATTTGAAGTGACACTTCACACGTCACTATTCATAGCAACATATAGTTTTATTACTGCGTATCTTGAAGTATTCTAGCATTATATCAGCCTGTGGATGTTTGTTACTTTAAAACTATAAATATATATACTTTTCTCACTAGGTATGAGTTCAAAAAAGTCAGCCAAGACTCGGCAACAGCGCAGTCAAGTAAGAGCTGAGAGACTGCATCTACTTGAGTACTTCTGTATACAGAGAAGGAATATGATAAATTCAGCTTTTGTTTTTAAATGAATATTCTCATTGTACATGTAATAGAGTGATTCTAATAAACCTGGGCACTACTAATTATTAGTTGTCAGTGTTTATTAGATGCAAAGGAACAAAAGAAAACAAAAGAATGAGTGTCTAATAGTGTGTATTGGTGTAGTTTTAGTAGAGTGATTGCAATAAACCTGTGAAACAGTCAGTAGACTAGACACTGGTAGACTTTATTTCCATTGTTTTCTTTTGTGTTTATTAAACTATTACACACCAGCATCTAATTTTTATTTCACAGGTTTGTTGCAATCACTCTAAATAACCCAGGTTAATTATTGGAATCACTAATAAAAATATATATTTGGTACCACTGATTTATCAGGTTCAGTACATGTAAATGCTCCTGTGAATAAAAAGCCACTACAATGGGAAACCAGTTACTGGTTGCACTTCTGCAATTTATTGGACTGTACTGCTGAGGGTTTGAAACCCTGTCCATGTTATAGGACAACAAAATCTAAAATACCTAGGACAGACTCGCATAAAATTATATACCCTGTTCAGGGCAGAGGCCAAAACCATACCCTGTCCTGCTAGCAGCACGTCCCCATACATTTATATGGGAATCAAGTATGTAATACTTGATCATGAACCCCTGGCTAGGGGGATAAAAAATTCCCCACCTTAAAATAAAGCATCAGTATTCATTTCTATTGTACACTAGTCTTATTGTACAGCTGTAATATTTAATATTATTTCATACTACTACAGATGATAATGATAATACATTATTATATTGTTTAGCAAATTCAGTTTGACGCAAGGTACAGTCATCTGACTACTTTTAAAACATTCTTAACATCCATTGCACATTGCATTCCTCTTTGATTGGCTTCCTCGACAATCAACTTTGGCCTGGTGCAGTCCAATTCCCTTGATTGATGTTACCCACCTCCCTGATGTTACATGGTATACAAACACTACATAGCTTGTGTACATGTAATTAGTAATTCTTAGAGAAATTGTTGATAAGGCCCGCTATATATTACCAGTTTGTATTGTACCTGTGTAAATAAAAATAAAACAAATCATGAATGGTAAATGAATATTATAAACTAAATCTTACCATACTAGTACATACATCTGGAACCATACATCAGTATAACCATTTGTATATTTTATATAAAATTAGGTTTCTTTAGGACACACATTTGTATTATTATTATTATTATCAAACTGAATTGTGAGTTTTACTATCACAATGTAAATCAGTACGTGGACCAAGTACGTACTGATATATATACATACAAATGGAACTACATGAAAGCTTTACGATCGATTCCAACACTACAATACACGTCGATAATTTATATGAGTTGCTCGTAATATTTGGCAGCCTGTCAAACACTACTATGGGCTGAATGTTGTTTGACTTCATAAGTTCAATATAACTCATAAATAGGTCAACATATAAACTAGAGAGAAAGCTAAGAAGTATGTTAAGCTTATATAAAGGAGAAGAATAAGCTATAAGCTTTAATACATCAAAACTTCACGAGTCTACGGTAAGTTCAACTCACCGTGAAGATAACTGCTCCTTTGTGTATCCAGCAATACCCATTTACTGACGCAGATTTTCCAGAAAGAGTGGATATGTGTATATCGGAGGTTGTGTGTCGAATATATAGAAGAAGACCGCTATAAACCCATTGAATCACAGAGTCACTTAGTTGTTTACACTTCGACGTCCAGATGCAAATGAGTAAAAATTTCAATTTGTCCCATCGTGCTTTGCGCTCCGTGTCCACCACCGCCTGGTTCTATACCTTCATTTCATTCCTTTATGCACTTTCTTAGCGAAAACTAGTTTCGTTTTCTCAACCTCTTCAGTTCGCTAAAGATATAACGCATTATAGTTTTAATTTCGCTAAGTAAGTGAATAAAGTGCGTAAAGGAATGAAATGAAGGTATAGAACCTCGTCTTATATACTATGATAATATTTATTATTATTATTATTTATTTATTATTATTATTATTACTAGGCTAACCATAGGTCAAAAATTGCGACCTCCGAATTCGAAAACCAAGACAAATTGACAATCCTCCATGTACGTAAAAATGTTTTGATTTCGCGATCGTTTCATGTCCATTTCAGCCGTGGGAACGGTCCTTTCTGATTGGTTGATTTTTACAGAGATGTGATTGCCGCTGTCATGTTACATAGGAGGCTAGTTATTGCAAGCCCGTGTACTACTGAACAGTTTTAGAAATCTATTGACAGAGAATTTTTCGCTCCGACGGCAATTATTATCACTGAAGAAAGACATTAGTATCAATCAATAAAAATCAACATACATGAACGATCTCTTATGAACACCTTTATCTTGAATTTAGAATAAAGTTTGGTACGGTTGGCGGCACGATATAAAACGAACGAGCTGTTAGGCAGATAATTCAGTGATCTGGGATGACTTGGTTTCCAAGAGATAGCATTTATACGGTACTAGGATTCGATCGACTACTTTATATGTTGCGGTTCACAGTGACAATCAGTGCAGCGACTTAGCACACAACAGAGCTGAAAGACTAACTATAATAACATTGCCTTCCCCTCGATATGTTGCTAACTAAAGCGATCGTCAACAATAAATGAAGATCTTTACATAATTCCATCGAAGAATCGGATATATTAAAAGTACGAGCAAAAAAGGCTTCGAATCCACTCTGAACACAAGATCGCGAGTCACAAATGCCCAAATGAACGACGGGAACGTACGATATATGACGTCAGGGCAAAAGTCACGTGAAAAAAATATTTCTCCACTGAAAAACACAAATCGAGAATCGAGCTGGCATCTGAATACACAGGAAGCCCAACCAAAGATTAGTGTTGCTCCCAGTTCGCTCGCTGGAGCTCGCTCACTGGTCGCAATTATTATCATTTTCATTGATTACCATCGATTTCATATCGATCGATAATTATCGATTTTCAACGATGCTTAGAAATACTTAATGTGGATGTGCTATATCACACAACATATTTTATTGAAGACTTGTGCCTCCCATACAGAAATCAGGGGCGTAGCTAAAAAAATTGTTGAATAAAAAAAGCAGCTTCTTTTAGAAAAAAGAAAAAGTGAAAAAAGAAGAAAAAAAGGCAAATAAAAAAACAAAATATTATCACGCTATGGATTGTAGGGATTAGTTATTTGTGCTTGAAATTGGGCTTTTTCAATCATACAATTATTGGGAGTTCGTAAAATAAAGTAAAAGTTGGTAAGATATGTCTGGAAACTATTTTCAGAAGGCAGGAAATGCCATTTCAGAGACCTATACCTAGCAGCTTGCGACTTCGCCGCTCGTCATATCAGTTGTGCCTCCCAACAATTGCATCGAACCAAAATTATAGAAGAAACAGTAGGTGCTAAATTGAGTGAAGTTAGAAGTACATAACTAGTTATGTACTTCTGGTGAAGTGTATACAATTCGTGAATTTCACAATTTTGCGTCACTCCGAAAAAATCCTGGCTACACCCCTGGAAATTATAATATTATAGCTCAACGAACTACCTCAACGTTAACTAATAAACATGTAATAAAACTTTTACTTCAAGCGGAACTTCAACCTCAACGTAAAAAGAACACTCATTATACCCCTTCACGACATAGTTTTCTACAACAGCAACACACTAACTTTGCGGTAGATGAACTGACGACGCTCTGTTGTTCGCTGCAGTTGGTGCCCGGGGGGAGGGCACTCCCATATATGGGCTATACAGGACGTGCCGCTGGACATGGTATGGTTTTTGGCCACTCTCTCCTGAACAGGGGATATAATAGATAAAAATACGTCTTTCTTGATTTATTGGTGGTTATTTTGTTTCGAAGTGGTCTCATTTCCGGTCAGCGGTTGGCATTTCCGGTTTTTACAATACGAACAAGAAACTACTTTCCTGTCGTTTTAAAGGTTTTAATGGCAACATTTCAGCACATAACAGTAATCAGGATACACCATGAGTTTTGCTTTGTCTGTAACAAAGTGCTTGGATCATATATGCAGCTCTATGGAGGGATTGTCCTGCTTCGATTGAAGTGATCGTCAATATTACGCTCTTCGGTACGACTTGGTCGATAGCTGTGCAGTTTGTGTGAGCGGAATAAACAAAGGTTATCTTAATCTGGACATCTTAAAGTTGTAATTTAGAGCTTTTTCATGCCTGTTAGTGACTGCACCATGTATGGCCAAGAATGTGGAATAATCAGGGTAAAATCACAGCTTGATTAGACCGACATTGTGAAAAGTGACCAAATTCGCAAGGTAGGTCTTTTATGAATATTTATTTCTCAGACTTCGCGTCTTCAGACCTTCAACAATTGGATTGAATGTGTTTAGGAGATAATGAGAATTGCCTTTATAGTGATATTTAGTAAATGAAATTAGTTTCTGAGTGAAATAATCGAGCTATAACAAGACTAATTTTTCACATTTTGACCATTTCCCTCAAATGGTACGAACCCCCACCGTAAAATTATAATTTTCCCCAAAAAACTTTTTGTAGAATTTAAAACATCAATGTCTATAGAAGCTGTGATAAAAGTATCATTTCTTAGAAGAGCGTACTTTAGGAGATATCAGCCAAAGAGTTTAACCTGTTTTTCATGTCTACCAAAATGGCCGACATGGTCCCTCGTTAAGTGCTGATTTTCTGAGCGAATACTCAAAGCGAATTGTAGTGATTGACCATTTTTAAAACTAGAAGAGTTGCCCTGCTTGTGGAACAAATTTGAATGAAATTGGTTTAAATGCGCCGGAGAACGAGCCTCATTCATTTACCCTTTACTGGAGGGCATTTTGGGTTGAATTTGTGGCACATGGGCCAGAACGAACAATTGCCGTTGCTATGGCAACAATGCATTTGATGACCCCAACATGGGGTGTTTTTGTGCACCCCCCTGGGTGGTCTACCTGCACACAAAATTTCAAGGTGGGTGAAAAATTTTCATTTCCAACTTTGCTTGATTTTCTCATACACCTGCTCTTAAAACCAGTTTCCGATATCAATAAGCCAGTTCGGAGTTTAATTTTAAAATAAGTCTCAGTGCGCATGCGAGTTTATCCCGATTATATCACCTTCTTTTGTTTAACGTTTGTGTTATTGTTAAATATCAAAAGAAGGTGATATAA
Source organism: Actinostola sp. cb2023 (assembly GCA_033675265.1). NCBI lineage: Eukaryota > Metazoa > Cnidaria > Anthozoa > Actiniaria > Actinostolidae > Actinostola > Actinostola sp. cb2023. The sequence continues at coordinate 173,751 of JAUJYZ010001017.1, read as the reverse complement.
TCGGGATAAAATCGCATGCGCACTGAACCTTATTCTTAAACTCCAAACTGGCTTATTTGTAATCTCGTCCCTAGAGACTGCGTTACTTTCGGCCAGCGGCGAGTAGGCTCTGGCATAGTCCATTTTTGAGAACAGGATTCCTTGTTCTTCCGGTTTAAAGCGCACGCACAAGGGAGCACGGCAGTTGGTTGTTGTCGATTCAAATAATAATAATAATAATAATAATATATATATATATATATATATATATTATAAATATTGTCGATTCAGGTTTCAGTGGAGGCCATCGAAAGGTTTCATCAGGGAATAGAGTACGCTTTAAAAGCACTTGGTAAGAAGCGCAGTACCTGAAGTCTTAATTAAAAGCACTTGGTAAGAAGCGCAGTACCTGAAGTCTTTATTAAAAGCACTTGGTAAGAAGCGCAGTACCTGAAGTCTTTATTAAAAGCACTGGGTAAGAAGCGCAGTACCTGAAGTCTTTATTAAAAGCACTTGGTAAGAAGCGCAGTACCTGAAGTCTTAATTAAAAGCACTTGGTAAGAAGCGCAGTACCTGAAGTCTTTATTAAAAGCACTTGGTAAGAAGCGCAGTACCTGAAGTCTTAATTAAAAGCACTTGGTAAGAAGCGCAGTACCTGAAGTCTTTATTAAAAGCACTTGGTAAGAAGCGCAGTACCTGAAGTCTTTATTAAAAGCACTTGGCAAGAAGCGCAGTACCTGAAGTCTTAATTAAAAGCACTTGGTAAGAAGCGCAGTACCTGAAGTCTTTATTAAAAGCACTTGGTAAGAAGCGCAGTACCTGAAGTCTTTATTAAAAGCACTTGGTAAGAAGCGCAGTACCTGAAGTCTTTATTAAAAGCACTTGGTAAGAAGCGCAGTACCTGAAGTCTTTATTAAAAGCACTTGGTAAGAAGCGCAGTACCTGAAGTCTTTATTAAAAGCAGTGGTTTTACAGCAGAAGGATATGGTAACAGTTCTTCCTACGGGTTATTTACCAGTGTCTACATTACATATCAGTTAATTATTTGAATCTATCATAATTCATCTTCTCTGGTTATTGTCGTCTCTTCTTCAGCTTCTTTAAATGTATTTATTTTGAATCTTTCGCCTTCGTAAGCACCTCGATTGGCACTTTCAGTTGCTAACCTAAAGAATATTAGGATTTACGATCGACATATGTACTTTGAATAACAATCCGTCTTCGTGTAAATTTTGAGCTTCGCTTGAAAACTTTTCAAGACACTTCGAGATACATATAGATAAACTGGATGTTTCTCTGTGCTTAGATATTTATTGCAGATGCGACATAGATAGATAGATGCCTTAATTTACACAGGGTAGTTCTATCAGTATTTACAAAGCTGTGTTGAAACCGTCGAAAAAAATAATATTATTATTATTATTATTAATATTATTATTATTCTAATATAATGACTTCTATTAGACGTATTAGATATTTAGCGAACTGAGGAGGTTGTAAAAACGAAACTAGTTTTCGCTAAATAAATAAAACGTAATTGCGTAAAGGAATAAAATGAAGGTTTAGAACCAATGTCAGAATGGCGTCGATTACTGATTTAGTCCCTCCGAAAGAGTTCCATAATTAACGTGCAAGATTGTTATTGAAAGCTCAGCGGTACTTTAATTCATCTTTAAATTACAGGTTCAAGATGAAGGATGCTTAATTGCAATACTACTGTTCCCCATGCACGCCCAAAGAAGCCATAAACTGACGCAATCATAAACTATATCATTGCTCCTGAAGTGTCAGGATATTCTAAAGTTACTTGGAGAAAGCGCAACCACGCCCTCGTGGTCTTCTATCTGCTGCTCGGGGCTCGGTTGTTCGGAATCGCGCGGGTTAACGTTAACCCACGGCCAAGGTTAAATATGGCTAACTAGGGTAAAATGTTAAGAATAACCCTAGGTTATGGAATTTAATCCTGGATAGCGTTAACGCGCTTTCGAACAACAGAGTCCGGAACTCTAAATTCCATAAAGCACTCGCGTGTATTCTTTAATCCTTACTTAAAAACTAAAACTGAACCAACCATTTCAGTCAAAATCCCAATTACTAATTAATGACGTCACATTAATAATGACGTCAGATTTTAAACACGTGATACCAGACGGTTTCGTTTACTTGATGCCGCATTGGTGTCGTCATCTTGGCTGTTTTCAAGAAGTCTAAGAATAAGAAACATTCGCTGATCATCAATGTTCGCGCCAAATTTGAAAGCTTTAGCAAACGTGATCAACTCAGTTGTTTTCACTAATTTGAATGCCTTCCGTCTTCTCTTCCATACTTACTGTGTCACTTTGTCTGAGATATCTTGTAGTTGTTGTGTAGCTCTTGCCAATTCTTGTTGGAGCTGATCGATGGCTTGAGTGCTGTAATTACGCTTTGTGGAATCACTCTCAGCATTTCTGATTAACTACAAATACAAAACTAGATTATTACCTTTTATTAATGTTATAAATATATATCAATATTTTGAAAGTGATTGATCTCTTGACAGAAACACGAAGTTCCAGTATAAAAGGAGCCTGCCCATGGATTAGACAATAACGTTGCTAATTAATATTTTTATCGCTACATGAACATGTACATGAATATCCCGGGGGGGGGGGTACTCCCGGAAATTTAGGATAGGGGTGTGCCCCCGGGATGTCGAAACCCTGACCCTACTTAAGGATGAAGAATTGGAAAATTCATACCCTTTCCAAGGATTTGTCACTGAAATATAGATCCAATTTAAGGAAAAAGTTAATAGTATTACTTTGGAAATCGCTAATATCAGAAGTACTTACACAGGCTGTTACGCTAAGTGGATTTGTTTTAGTCAAAATAAAAAAGTGTACTCAAATTAAAGATCGAATATGTTATTTTATGGTGAATGAAAAGCAAAATATGGTACCCAATTTAAGGATCTGGAGGTTCAAAAATCATACCCTATTCGGGGGCACATTCCTATATAGCATATATATGGGAGTACCAACCCCCCCCCCCCCCCCCCCCGGATGAATATGCGATTTACAAAGGTTGATTAAACGGGGAAGCCATTTCCCTCGACAAATCACAAAATAAGTGACACTAGTAGAAGAAATTTAGCACATCATAGTGTCTTTATGTGAATAAATAAGACACTGAGACCAAGTTTTGAGACGTTTATTGAACACATAAATCGCTTGAAATTTGACTCTAATCGTCGTACTGATAATGCTAATAGTAGAGATTGGGCTGCCTGTGGTTCAGTTTCGTGCGCGCGCGAGCTACTGTGTAATACGTTGTCATATTTTGCGTGTTCTCTTGCCCTAATATGGAAAAATGACGCACTGGTGGAATAATTATCACGGATAATCACTTCACATTCGGCGAATATTTGTTCCATATTGTTGTATATCCCGGGTTCAATTCCCGGCTCGGGTCATATGTGAATTGAGTTTGTTTGATGTGTTGTTCTCTACCATGCCACGAGGGTTTTTTCACCGGGTTCTCCGGTTTTTCCTCCCTCAGCAAAAAATCAACATGTGAGTTTGAGTGTTGTATGTATAAAATATCGAATGTAGTGTCAGTGAGTGTGAGTGCCAGTAGAAGAATAGCCACTTCGTGGATCTACTGAGTGGAATTTTGTTTTGTTTTATTTTAAACAGTCATAGTGATTGGATAGCGATGGTGGTTAAGTTATAGACTGAGTCGTTTTCGTACGAGTGGGAATTCTAGCTAAGCCTACGGTGGGCTATAGTGGGACTGAAACCTACGCCTCCGTGCATGACACTCAAATGGCTTCCTTTCTATCAAAAAGCGTGCATATACATCTCATCACTCAAATAATTTCAATACGACACAGTACCGTAACTTCCACACTAAATACAAAAATGACTCTAATTGCAATAATGAAACTTCGATACAGCGGTCTTCCCCATATTCCTTTGAGTGTTGATCGCTACAAGAGAGAAAAGGCGAGACACAGGGGCGGTGGGTGGAGAACACGAGCAAGCGATCTGAAGCATGAGGAACACCGAATAAGCCAGTTCGGAGTTTAAGGATAAGGTTCAGTGCGCATGGATTTTATCCCGAATTAATCACCTTCTTTTGTTAACGTTTGTGTTATTTTTAAATAACTAAAGAAGGTGATATAATCGGGATATGCGCACTGGACCTTATTGCCGAGTCCGTCAAGGTGACACACAAATAAAAGGAGTTTAACCCAAGCAGTTTCATTGTTGAACTGGTTCAGGGGTGTAACAACTACATACCCTGAATAGCAAGTTTATTCCTGAATAAGCCATTGCTACAAAAGGATGAAGGTTTCCTATCAGCTGAGCGTCTATCTTAGCCACGCCAACAGTTCTACCGTTACGAATGAATTGTACTGGTAGTATATTATCTTTTTCCTTGTCAAACAGCACTATACAGCCAATCAAATCACCTGCATATGCCATGGAATCTGCAGAACAGAAATATTGTAGTTTATTACATATATAGTTGCGTGCGATATAACGCGCGCTCTGATTGGCTGGCAAGCTATGAAGAACAAATGTATGCAGCACGGTGATGGAGCACGCTGACGTCATGATCAACCCATCACTTATTTTCTTCTAATATACAGTCAATGTCATTAACGTTGTCCAGCTAAAAAGAGATTAACACTACAATAAATGTCACATGTCTCATCATATATTCGTTTTGCGCGCACGAAACAAGCAATTATTGTGCACGTGGAGCTGATATAATTCAAAGTATGAAGGGATTAATCTTCAGGTGTATATATATATATAATGCTAACCTTCCCCCTTGTTGCCATAAAGTTGATCGTCGCAGTCAAAGATTGTCCCCGTATCCACGTGGTATCCTACGCTTTCATCTTCCCATCCAGGAAAGTCTTCAAGGTGGTAGTTCTTGCTCGCTACACCTATTCCAACATAACGTCTTTTTCCACAATGTTGAATAAGAACCTGTGGATAACATGAGGTTCACTTGCATTAAATACTGAGCCCCTCCCAGGGGTTTTAGGGAACAAGGGGACATGGCCATTTACTTTCAGGGAACAAGGGATATCATTAAATAACTTTTAGGGAACAATGATTTTCTGGTTTTATCACAATTGTTTATATTGAATATTATGTTTTTATGAGAAAAATGGCCTTCTTGTCGGTCTGACTACGAAGATTATCTGTACTGTGAACTATTACTAAAGATCAATAACAAAACAACATCACAAAAATTACAGGGAACATGAATAAAACCTTTTTGGGATCAAGGGAACATTCATTTATTTTTGGGGAACAGGGGAACTTGGTTACAATATTTTTTTTGGAACATTTTATAATATTTCTTGGTAAACGTACAAGAGAGAATTTGCAAAGGGAGGGGCTCAATGCTTTTTAAGAGTGTCGAGAGAGCGAGAAGAGCTTATTTTTGTACTAATTAATTATTATTCAATTCTTATTTATATTCATATTTATATTTTATATTTTTAACTTAGTGTCCCCAATTAGTTGTATAAACTAAATACTTTGACACTTTGTGTCCCCAATTAGTTGTATAAACTAAATACTTTGACACTTAGTGTCCCCAATTAGTTGTATAAACTAAATACTTTGACACTTAGGGTGCGTTCGATTGACATCGAAATACACGGAATAAACACTTGGATGCTATTATTTCAGCACATTTAAAATTCCAAACTGTTCCTTGTAACTTTATTATGATACAACAAGGAATCGTTTTATTTTACAGTGGACAGTAGCTGCGTGACAGCGATTTAGGGATGCTATTCCGTGTATTCCTATTCTGGAATAAGGTCAATCGAACGCACCCTAGCTTAGATGAAGTCTTTATTCTTATCAGGTACCTCAAATCCAGGCCAATCCCGAGAGAGAGAGACTTGGTGACGTGCTCCATGAACGCAGTACTGTGAAGCCTCAATTGTCTTACATTTTTTGCATTTGAAGTGACATAATCGTCCATCCTCTTCTTTAATGCCATCACTACATTCCCATTCCTACATTTATAACATCTTTTTAAAATTAACAGTAGGCCCATTTAAACGAGAAAAAGTAAGCCGTTTGTATTTAGGGACCTGTCATTATTTATAGCCTGGCCGGGGGGGGATGGTCGGGGGATCGGATGATTTTAGGGGGGTCCACTTGGTTTTGGAAGTATATGGGGATCACTTGGCTAAGGCTGAGTGAAAGGGGAGGTGTATAATAACAGTGTACGGTTATTTAATAGAATAGCCTGGGAACGAAAACAAAATACCGGCGTCTGTTTATTTCTCCTTATAGAAAGTTTCACGTGCTATTTACTTGAAAGAACACCGAATTGACAACAATTGGAAAAAAAGGTTATAAAATACACATCACTATGTATACGTAATGATGTGATGTCTGCTGCCCCTCAAATGATTTACGATTCAGCCGCAAGATCAATTTTCTGTCAGTTTTTAAAAACTTGCAGGAAATGCTATTTCAGAGACCCTTTACCTAAAACATTTTCGGGGGAGGCATGCCCCTCACCTCTTAGAAACTCCTATATGGGCTATACGGGGACGTGCCGCTGGACAGGGTATGGTTTTTGGCCTCTCTGTCCTGAACAGGGTATATGATTTTATGTGAGTCTGTCTTAAACAGACTTATTATTAAACAGGGTATGGTTATGCGAGATCCGAGATTTGCCGGTCTTTAGCAGGTCATCAGTCAATATAAAACGCGTTAGAATTGTGTGTATTTTGTCCTTCGTCCTAAGCAGGGTCCTAAAATAGAGGGTGTTGTCCTAGACAGGATAGGCATTTTAGATTGTTTTGTCCTAAACAGGGTCAGGTTTTCAAACCCTCAGCGGCACCCCTATTCCCAAACATGGGTCAAGTACCCCCCCCCCCCCCCCCCCCCCCCCCCCCCCCCCCCCCCCCCCCACATATCAAAATATCAAATGCCACCAAAATTCGGTGAATGGGTCTCAGAGATATAGGGCCTTGTACTTTGGGAGTGGTGACATTTTGATCATCAGAAAAACCGTCGTTTTCGTAAATATCTCCGAGAAGCTTTTTTTGAGTAATGGTAGCACAAATGTATCAATATCAGTTCTTGATGTATCATTGCCAGTTAATGAAAACTGTATGAAAACAGCAGCTTTGCAGTTTTTCCGCTATCTCGTACTGCCGAAGGAGGGGGGGGGGGGGGGGGGGGTAGTGAAAATATTAATTGTACATTGGGGAATTGCAGGGAATTCTATCAATTGTTTGAGGGGGATCACATGTTATTTTAAAATTAGGTTCTTTCGAAAATCCTCCGACCCCACAGGCGATATCGATCCCCCAGGCGACATAGATACCCCAGGCGATATAGACCCCAGGCGATAGACCTCCCAGGCGATATAGACCCCAGGCGATAGACCTGCCAGGCGATATCGACCCCCATGCGATAGACCCCCCAGGCAATAAATAATGGCAGGTCCCTTACAGAGGGTGACACATATAAGATATGTGTGTACTCACAGAACTACCGCTGGACTTGAGCTCCTTTCTGAAAACTTCGCCAGCGATGTGTCCCATAAGGCGTCTGTTTTCGTGTAGCAGTTTTTGTGTCTTTGATTCTACCAAGAAACGCAAAAGATCAATGAAAGTTTGAAACAAAAGGTATTTAGATGCGGTATGCGGTTCTCCAAAACAGATAATTATGTATCCTTAAAAAAGCAGTATATATATTGTTAGTAACGTGATGTATATATTTAGAGGTCAACGCACTCGAGCGAGTGGGTTATCGGGATCTACCTGCACGAGTTCACTAACAATCAACCAGAAATTTAAATACTGCACGAGGTGTAGCCGAGTGCAGTATGAGAAAATGTCGAGTTCATTTTTAGTGAACGAGTGAAGATAACATCCCGATAACTCACGAGCAAAGAGGGCGTTAACATTTTTCAATTTGAATACATTGCGGAGGCAAGCTAATACTAATACCGTGGAGTAAAAGCCGTGGTGTAAATAATTTACACCACGGCTTTTACACCACGATAATAGGGACTTTAAGCATCGAGGACGGGGACGTGAGGACGACGAAGTTCGAATAAAGTGTTTTGTTGTCTATTGTTTTCATATTTGTTTCTTTTTTCGCATTTTTCAAAAATGTGCGCCCTCTTTGATGAACGACATTGTCTTTTTGTGGTCCGGTTGACTAAAAACAACTATCACAAATAACGAACTGACGTTCTCGTTCTCTTTGCAGCGTCAAACATAGGCATTTCACGTTGTAGTTTAGCAAACTGGGGGAACGCCTGAAGTAAGACCAAATCGAGCTCATTCCATACATTCCAACAAGAAGTTATTGAAATTTGTAATTAGCGTTATTGTTTCTCTGCCGTCGTCCTCACGTCCGATCCCCGTCCTCGATGCTTAAAGTCCCTAATGACGTCGCCACGGTTGTCACATCATAACCACGCGTCACGTGTTACAATTAATTCAACCAACCAGAAGATCGGAATTTGTACATTGTGTGAAAATTGAATAATAAATATATAGATAATGTATGAATATCGATAAAGATTTTTAAGTATCCCTAAGAGAGACGTTCATAAATCTACTTTATTGTATTTCAGAGTAAATGTCATAAATGATTCGCCTTTATCTGAACGAGAGGAAGACTGGGCTCTAATCGCGACCGCAAAGCATCTCTGGATTGTTTGGATGGACAAAATAAAACATCGCGGTCCTGTCCGAAAGAAGCAATCAAGCACACAAAAGGTAAAAAGAGATTTCTGACCGAAAATGTTCATTATTATCTCCGGGGCAATACAAGACATGGCCGGGGGGGGGGGGGGGGGGGGGATGGCGGACCTGTACATACAAATAATCCATAGATGCGTTGCGGTCACGACTAGAACCCAGTCTTCCACTCCGTTTCGGTAAAGGTGAATTCTCAAACCTTGTAGAGGGAAGGAATTGCCGTACTCAGCAAAATATTCTGCCTGAAGTCTTTTACATAATTCATCCAATAGCTGTAGACGGAATACAATTGTGATCATACATCAAATTCTAGCATCCAGTTTTCACCACAGGCAACCCAAGCTAATTTTTTTGTTTGGGTCTTGAATCTTAATAAAGTTGGACAAGACTTTCACAGCAACGTTGTCTTGCTCTTGGTTTTCCTCTGATCGAGTTTCGGCGAATTGCGATTAATTTTAGCTGATTTGTCTTCTCTTGACGTTATAAATCATGGCGGCCATGTTGGTACTCTTGTTTGTACCCCCAACATGGCCGCTGCGTCTTTGTCCTTTTTAAAAATCTCCAGAGAATGATTGGAAATACAGTTGTGAAAGTTTTGTTTGATGTTATAATTGAATGGAGATAATTGCTTGTAAATTGAGATACAAACATTATGTTTGGGTTCCCTGTGTCTTTTAGTACAATCGATCCATTATTTCGATCAATAATATATTCTAGGATAAAATTCGATATACGATCGATATACGATCGATATACGATCGATATACGATCGATTATGCATTTTCGTACCTTCTCTCCACTTTCTCTACTTTTTCTTAATTTTAAAAACTTCGGTGCATACTTGTTACTGGAGCACAATGCACGGAACAACTTGATCGAGAGAGATATGATATTAAAAGGGACTGGTACTGGGTGGTAGTTGCAGTAGGTTTTAATTAAGATGGCTTTGTTGTACGACCATTCGTGGAATGCATTGTCCTATAAATGAGATTGACACAATGAACATTAACAATAGACTAAGGCCTGGTCCACACTACTCCGTTTTCATTTGAAAACGCACACTTTTCATGCGTTTTGACCGAGCGTCCTCACTAAAACGATCGAAAACGGAGATGTTTATCTATGAAAACGGAGGGTTTCGAAAATGCTCTCCAAAGCGGAGACGCAGGTCTATCGCTTTTGGATGGACGGCAAAAACGGGAAAACGGAGGTTTTTAAAAACGGATTAGTGTGGACGGGGCCTTAGAATACTCAGTTGTCTTCAGAGTGCTTCAAAATTCATGAACTCTGGGTCATTAAATCTGCCACCATTTCTTGATATGAATAGCTGATTGATATTAGGCAATTCAATATAGCTACTAATAGGGCTTGCACGCGACTGAAATCCGAATTAATTCCAGCACGGCACCTTCTCCAGCTCTGTTGGACTCCACTCTGAGGATAGCCTTCCCTTGAAACGCCAAGGACACTAACGTTTTATATTATATATATATATGACTGATGAAGGCCGAATGGCCGTAGCGTACAATTAAACAGTGTACAAAGTTACAAGTTGTCTTGGTTTTAATTTTATTCTTCATATATACAGCTATTTCATAAAAAGGTTGGTGAATATGCATGCGCATCTTGCATCTTGCATACCAAGCACGAAATGTATTGTGGATCATATATAAATAATGTCAGCATGCACATACAGAAGAAAATATGCTGGCTCCATATTGCGAAGACAAAGTTTGGTTTGGGAAAATTCCCAGAGTCCATATTGTTGTGATCTTTCGCTGACTCCATTCACATCGCCCATAGTGCATTTCAGGCTTGGTATGCAAACATGCAATATGCAACAAAACCTTCACCAACCTTTTCTGAAATAGCTGTATTTATATATATATATTATTTGGACAGTTAATAATACGGATCCTATAGAACTGTTTATTAAAATCGTATTAGCTATACATACCTCAACTTGTTGATACGTATTGGATAACAGTGCTATCAACATGTTCATTATCATCACTGCAGCGATTATCAGAAACATCATGTACAAAACTTTGGTGACATAATTTGAAACATCATTGGTTAACGTAAGCAGATCAGGATCACCTGACCCCACAATCGACCAAGCAAGGAACTCAAACATGTGCCACCAACTGAAATAACAAAGGTTGAACAAAAGTTGGGCATCATGAATTTTAGTATTTACCAAATCAGTGGATAGCAATTTTGGCGCGTTTTGAATAGCTCCCGTAACTCGGAATATCCTAGGCTATTTACTGTTTTGGGACGATATTCAAAATGGCGTCTCGTTTCGCTACAGTCTCGCGAAGCTGATATTTTAGAAATAAATGAATTAGCTCTTCCAACCAACACCAACTGATTTGGTAAATACTAAAACAATTATCCCCCTCAGTGTCGGTGAGTAGTGGTGAATATTTACCTTGCCGCTCGAGGACTCGTGGCTCGGTAAATACATACCACTACTCACCGACACTGAGGGGAATAATTGTTCATTAACCTGTGAATGGGGGAGGGAACAATAAAATAAATAATAAATAATACTATATAACAAAAGCTTTTCGCAGCTTGACGTGGTACAAATTTACACCGAATAATTATTTTCTAGGAATGAAGAGCTCGGTAGTCTAAAGGTATCAAATGTGATACACAGGAATGCTTTGTAACCGCGCGTCGTCCAACTTAGCTACTCTCTCTCTTAAAGGGGCACTGTCACGACATGCGCATGCGCGAATCTTGGCTTCAATCTTGAAATCGTGCACCAACGCTTTCAAGAGACCCGAGGAAAATTCAAATTCAGTGTGTTAATATATCGAGTTATATCATTGTAATCCTTGCACTCTAGAAGATGATACTTATTCAGTACTTAGATTGATTGTTGTTTCGTATTTGTAGGTAGTTATTTTTGGTTTGAAGTCCAATTTTATACGCTTTTTATTTAATCGGCGAGAGCGATGGCGATGGCTTCTCATGGCGGCCGCCGGGATGTAGTGGTTGACAACGAATGTATTCAGGCGACAGGTTTATAAGTTTTGGTTTACTGGGAAGATAGAATACGGTTATACTACATATTCTGAGTTCGCTATACTTCTCTTTAACAGCTCTGGAGTACCAAAGGAGGTAGGAAAGTATTCCGAACGACAACAACAATGTTTGACAACGCGTTCATTGACTTATTCACTCGAATTATTATGTTCTCAAAAAGAACTCAGTTGCATACATCATATCAATGTATTCCTTCGAGTTCATATGCATGTACTGAAGCTATTGCAAACAACTGTCACATTGTATGAGTTTTTATTTCTGCGAGGTTTAATTTGGAAGTAGTGACACAACGGCAAAGAGAACTCAGTGATTATACTTTTCACACGGGAATTATTTTGTGCAATTCTTTTTGCACTCTTTTGTACTCTTACAATTTAAGAAAACACGAGTACCTTATACAGTAGTGACATGTACATCTTCGTTAGTCTTTTTTGAAGCAAAGAAGTAATATGGACTTGGTTTTTAGCGATGTGAAATGTGAATAACTTCATCTGAGACCTGAGTTGTCACCTCGGATTGTCTGCTATTTAATGCCGTTCCTTCACCAGAAGTCGCTATAATAAGTACTTATTTCATGAAATATTTAGGTCACACGCTGTAAAGGTTGTATATTCTGAATAACTTGGAAGCACTCTGCGAAAACTTGATCGTAAAACACTTTCAAAACACATTGAAATTTACTAGCGCGATTCTCTTCGTAAACACAGACGAGTTCGTTGACCTCTGCATATCATTAAAATCTCTGAATATCATTAAAATTGACGCATGCGCGCGTCGTGACAGTGCCCCTTTAAAGTGTATATGCAGTGAAAATTTTTATTGTATCAAATCATCCGCTGTTATATACCTTTCAAGGAAAAAATAACAATTTTGGCTAATTATAAATAAAACTCAACGAAAATCCCGGTTTTGTGAGCCTCATTTGACCTTTTTTATGTCTCAGGAGCCTGGTGACTAATTTTCGGTCTTGTGTCGACGTATGTGGTTGTACACAAAAATTTGCATAATACCTTTTCAGCGTAAACACACAGGATTCCACAGGATTAGTGACGATTTTGAAAAGACTCTCTCGTCGCCGTAAAAAAAAACTATCACTTGAAAATGCTTTTTATGGACGAAACTACCATTGAACAGTCCATTCTAGTCGAAGGATTGACAACAGAAGTAAAACCGACTGAAGAATTAACGATCAATTTAGGCGGCCACGAGCGTAATTTCACTTCAATGAAGTAAGCTTACTACTAGTAGCTACTAGTGCGATTTCGTCTTCTGCAAATATATAAGCTATTATAAAAGACCCAAACAAGGACTGATCAAATCCAGGACGTATTGGTAATCAGTTGTACCGTGTTGTAGAAAATGCCCACGCCAAGTGAAGGAGAGCGGCGCGAAGCGAGGAGGTAAATATTAGTAATATATGGCGGGAGTGCCCAACAACACAAGCTGCACGAATAATAGTCACGTAGTGTGTCGATGCACATATGTATTCCCTATAAAGGATGAGAGTCTGAGGCGTTCTTGGACTCTGACTGTTCTTGAACTCTCCAAAGACACACAACAAATTTCGTGCCCACCTAAACGCCTGTGCTGAACGTGTTCTAGACTCTTCCACAGTCCCCGCTCGGCCGTTGCACTCTCTCGCATAGGGACTGTAATGGTACAATGCCGAAAGGGATTATGGGTCCAAGAATCTTGGACCCATGATGCCTTGCGAAACGAAAAACAGGGATCCCAACGACGATCAACACGGTTGAGGTTTCCACAGGCAGCCCAAAACAGACATGCATTTATTACGGTATGAGACATCAACACGAACCAACAACTGATAAAATAAGTAACTAAAATATAACAAATATATACATAAATAAAGTCACCTTTATTTACACTTATTTTGTGGTCTTTTTACGAGTCATTTAGTGGAATTTTTAGCCATCTGACCCGTTCCCGTAAGAAAAATGACAAGGCAGGAAATTAAAATAAGCTCCATGGCGAGTGTCGCTCACTCAAATGCTTTTATCTCCGTAGAAAATTCATCCGAAGACCTATCATCCCCAAAGACGGCTAGATCGATAAATTTGCTCTCCATCCATACCTAATTTGTCTCGATGCAAGCGAGAAATTCGCGATAATCCAACATAATTCTACCCAAATCGCCGTCGAGTCGCCGTGTATAAATCCGTACGTGTTGTCTTGGCGGTACCGAAACCAACGGTCGTCCTAATCAACCAATAAGAACCTTGATAAGTAGATCAGATCTACCAGCCAATCAGAATAACGCTACCATTGTACCATTACAGTCCCTATGCGAGAGAGTGCAACGGCCGAGCGGGGACTGTGGAAGAGTCTAAACGTGTTCTATACACCTTGAGAGTTGTTTATGAAAGGGATACCAGCATCAACATCAATCCATCAAAGAAGTTGAGGCGAATTTTAAAAAGAGATGCCGTTCCGACTGTGGACTGTGCTGGTTCAATCGTATCAATGGGTGAAACTAAATTATGTTCGTATATTAAACGATATTAAAAGGCTTATGTTGTTTGTGCAATTGTGGTGCGAGGCAAAATCTCTGGATCCTAGAACTAATATTATAAAACATTGAAGAGAAAATAAGTTTAATACTGTATTAAGTTATTTTTAAAAAAATTATCGAAATACGGTAAATAATAAAATGAATCGTGTAGTAAAACCGGCACGCTCGATAGTTTGTCCGGGTTTGTTTACATTTTAGCGACAGCTACCATTAAATTTGAGCCATGATTTCTTATGTGAAACTTCAGTATCATGCTCAGTCGGCGAACAATCTAGCTACATATTTTCACTTTTAAAACTCATCCACATTCCTGGATTTGATCAGTCCTTGTTTGGATCTTTTATAATAGCTTATTACGCTCGTGGCCGCCTAAATTGACCGTTAATTCTTCAGTCGGTTTTACTTCTGTTGTCAATCCTTCGACTAGAATGGACTGTTCAATGGTAGTTTCGTCCATAAAAAGCATTTTCAAGTGATAGTTTTTTTTACGGCGACGAGAGAGTCTTTTCAAAATCGTCACTAATCCTGTGGAATCCTGTGTGTTTATGCTGAAAAAGTATTATGCAAATTTTTGTGTACAACCACAAACGTCATTTCTGTGACGTCACAGCGTTTGGCCGAGCGGTAAATGTCGCACTCAAAATGGCATATTCAATCGTGAATATCTCGAAACATATTGAACCGAATTCAAAAATTCTTTTTTTCTCTTAAAAGTAATACAAAAGTCTAACAATTTATCAAATAAAAATTTTCACTGCATAAACACTTTAAGCTGCGGCCACACGGTGCAACATTACCGACAACATGTACTATTACAGCGTGTGTCCACCCCTGCAACATTGCCGACAACATGTACTATTGCAGCGTGTGTCCACCCCTGCAACATCACTGCAATCACTTGGAAAAACGTAATCTCTTGGCCAGCGTAAATTCTGTGTAATTTTCGTGTAACACTCACCATGATATCCCATCGGAAGTTAGACATACACTAGAGAAACAAAATATGTATTAATAAATAGCCAATCGAAGATAAAATAACACTGCACGTACCCATGGGATAAACTGACGTTAGCCATCGCATTGTAAGAAACTTCAGCCACGTAGATTTTAGTAAGAATCAAAGAAAACCCCAAAATGGCCGCCACCATCTGTACAAATATTACGGCCACCGCACCGATGATGCGAATCAGGGCAATCTGCTTTGTTCCTGTTGATTTTTTTATTTCCATTGCCTGACCGAACACTCTCAATGTGAGCAACATTGCATTGATGCCATAAAGATACGATGCTGTTACTATCAACAGATTGTGGGAGATGAACGGTGTACTTGACCACGTGGCAACACGAACCGTAATAATGGCGACGTAGATTGTAATAGTAGCCATGTCCAATTTATTCCAGAAATCACTGAAGACAAAAAGAATTAAAAGAAGTCAATACTTGTATACAGTTTGCAATATCTGTATATCTGTATGTGATATTTACTACATGAGCGCCCGTGTTGTATCGGTAGATATAGATCCGAGCCATAGGCGAGCGCGCGAATGCTGTAAATGGCTTCTAAACCTCCATCCCAATTTACCTTCAGTTGATTTAAAACAGTATTACACGAAATCTAAGCAAATAACACAAGAGGTGCTTTTGACGTCACTGTTATGCGCAGGATACATCTCAAGTCATCCCACATTGGAGATAATTTTTGTATTCGTAAGTAGGAAGCCGTAAGGGTAATCACGACTTGCTGTCGGTGCTATGCAAAGGTCAATGATACGAGTAAATGCATGAGACCTTTGCATGACCTGTGTCAGTTCTATATCACTGATATAGAACTGATTAATGAAACATTAGTGTTGTATCAGTGATATAGAACTGATTAATAAAACATTAGTGTTGTATCACTGATATAGAACTGATTAATGAAACATTAGTGTTGTATCACTGATATAGAACTGATTAATGAAACATTAGTGTTGTATCAGTGATACAGCATTAATGTTATATTCATTAGGTCTGTAAAACATCAGTGTCTGTATCGGGGTATACAGATCCATGCATGTGACCGATTCAACCAACCTGCAGGTTGGAACAATTGCTGATTAATTATTAATGAGGTTTAGAATAATACGTACTCACTTGGTGTATTTTAAACCTCCAAATTCGTATTTTTCTTGTTCTTTCTTTTCCGAAATAAACTGATCTATTTCCATGAGGATCCTCCCAATAAAGAACACCATGATGATCCATTCTAGAACACTAAATCGTAGACCCGTTGGTTGTACACACACGACGCAATGAAGAAGAAGCAACGCAAGATAGCTGAGGCTGTCCCGAAGAAAGATGAAGTACGGTGTCTCGAAGTACTTCTTGTACTGTTCTGTTAAATGAATGTCATTGAAATAAAGTGTTTATTTTCTCCCCAAATAGTTTAGTTACAAGTCAATTCTAGGCGAAAAGATCGAAAGGGAGAATGGGTAATATTGTAAGTTTTTTTTATTTGTACACATGTACATGTACGTATGATTGTGAACTGAAACCATAGAGTCGTTTGGAAAACCTATGGCATGGAGTTACGGTCACGGTACGGAATCGAAGACATCTATTCAACCAATCACAGCGCGCAAAAGCATTGCTCATCCAATCAGAATACATCGCACGATCACGGCACGGCACCGTCACCACCGTAACTACTTCCCACTCATATGAAAACGGCTCCATGCTACGGACGTGCCGTGTCGTGGAGTTTTAGGTCCGTGTCGTGCCGGACCGTGATAGTACGTGCCGTGTGTCATGGTTTCTCACGCGCATAGTCATACGAAATCTGCTCTAGATGTATTATATTAATTACATTCAACTAACTTACCGTAGATGTCTGTCAGACCATGCAGGCGCGAGGAAAGAAGACAAAAACAAATGTTAGTGATTTCTTATAGCACTACAGTGATACGCTTCGATAGTATAAATACGAGTGACCAGGATATCAATACGATCTAAGATCTATCTCATCTCATGAGGAAATCTTAGTGGCTGAGTTTGTCATGCATTCAGTTCAGGCGCCTGACTAGTATCCAGGAATCCCCTCACGTACATGGACTTTTCCGAGTATCTCAGTATTTACGATTGAAACTAACTTTACGAACTATAAAATGGTTTAAAGCTAGGCTTACCTTCAGTGCATTTATAAATGAGAGCCTCACGATCAAATTGGTCGATTTGCTTAAACCCTTGCGCAATATTTTTAATTGTAAATCCTTTCGTTAATCCTTTCATGAACTCTTTCAAATCTCTCTGATCCAAGTGCAAACTATTCAGCCCCAGAGTGCTCCTGCTTTCCTTTGATATGTCTTCGAACTTATCCCGAAGCTTGTTTTTTAAGTCTTTTGGAAGGTCCATTACCAAAAAGTCTATGTAAAGAAATGATAAGGTCATTTTAGTCCGGCATCTGCCTGTCTGCCTGTCTGCCTGTCTGCCTGTCTGCCTGTCTGCCTGTCTGCCTGTCTGCCTGTCTGCCTGTCTGCCTGTCTGCCTGTCTGCCTGTCTGCCTGTCTGCCTGTCTGCCTGTCTGCCTGTCTGCCTGTCTGTCTGTCTGCCTGTCTGCCTGTCTGCCTGTCTGCCTGTCTGCCTGTCTGCCTGTCTGCCTGTCTGCCTGTCTGCCTGTCTGCCTGTCTGCCTGTCTGCCTGTCTGCCTGTCTGCCTGTCTGCCTGTCTGCCTGTCTGCCTGTCTGCCTGTCTGCCTGTCTGCCTGTCTGCCTGTCTGCCTGTCTGCCTGTCTGCCTGTCTGCCTGTCTGCCTGTCTGCCTGTCTGCCTGCCTGTCTGCCTGTCTGCCTGTCTGCCTGTCTGCCTGTCTGCCTGTCTGCCTGTCTGCCTGTCTGCCTGTCTGCCTGTCTGCCTGTCTGCCTGTCTGCCTGTCTGCCTGTCTGCCTGTCTGCCTGTCTGCCTGTCTGCCTGTCTGCCTGTCTGCCTGTCTGCCTGTCTGCCTGTCTGCCTGTCTGCCTGTCTGCCTGTCTGCCTGTCTGCCTGTCTGCCTGTCTGCCTGTCTGCCTGTCTGCCTGTCTGCCTGTCTGCCTGTCTGCCTGTCTGCCTGTCTGCCTGTCTGCCTGTCTGCCTGTCTGCCTGTCTGCCTGTCTGCCTGTCTGCCTGTCTGCCTGTCTGCCTGTCTGCCTGTCTGCCTGTCTGCCTGTCTGCCTGTCTGCCTGTCTGCCTGTCTGCCTGTCTGCCTGTCTGCCTGTCTGCCTGTCTGCCTGTCTGCCTGTCTGCCTGTCTGCCTGTCTGCCTGTCTGCCTGTCTGCCTGTCTGCCTGTCTGCCTGTCTGCCTGTCTGCCTGTCTGCCTGTCTGCCTGTCTGCCTGTCTGCCTGTCTGCCTGTCTGCCTGTCTGCCTGTCTGCCTGTCTGCCTGTCTGCCTGCCTGTCTGCCTGTCTGCCTGTCTGCCTGTCTGCCTGCAGGTATATAGGGATCAGGCTTACCTTTGGGGTACTTGTGAATAAGATCAAAATCAAAGCAGTTGAATTCATTCAAATCTTGTACAAGTTCCTCAATTGTAAATCCTTTCGTTTCCAGAAGGAAATCAAGAATGTCCTTTCCCGTCTTAAACTTTTCGCGCTGTGTCTTATCAATGTCTAAACTATTTCCTAGAGCACGTATACTACCAATCGATAGGTCTTTGAACAGCTCGTCTTGTAGGCGTTGTGGAAGACACTTTATTGAATTGTTTAGTTCTAGACAAATCGAAAGAGAAAATTACTGGTTTAAAAGAAACCCAGGATGTTCAGGCAAATATCATTCAAATGAACCCTAATATATCGAAATAAGGACGTTCGGGCGCATCGTTCATGCGCATCTTTTCTGCGCATAAAATCAAGGTTCAAATCATCTCGGTCCAGTCCTCTTTCCTCACGTCCAACATGGCAGCCAGTTACGCATGTTGAGTAGACGATTTTCATCGGCTAATATCTCGAGAACGATATCGGTGACCCCCATATTATATATTTATTTTGTAATTTTACAAAGAATCATTCTCGTCCCCAGACCCTTCTCAGCTTTCTAACGAAAAATCGAAAGCTCTGGTAAGAGACGTCTCAAGCCTCAATTTGATTGGTCGAAATAATTCCATGCGTAATTAGCGACAAATATGCACAACTACAATAATATGCAAAGAGAATACGAATTTTGGCACTTTTCAAGTCTTCCATAATTTTTAAGTCATCTTTCATCCTTACTGACAGCACTGCATGGGATTCCTGTTTTTGCCAATTTGGATATCTGCTCCTCCATTATCGTAGTGTTATGTGGCGAAATCAGTGCTATGATCATTCCAAGACCACTCAAAAACCAACCGTTAAGCTTTGATGGATCAAAGATTTGCCGTATCCTGTGGGAAGAATACTAATTCAATCTTTGTTTGTGTTCGTCAAACTCGTTGTAGAGTTTCAGTGATGTGAAAGGTAAAAAACGAACCTAATTATTATTCAAAAAAAGCACTTTTTGCCGTCGGTGTCTGATCAGTCTGTTCTTGTTCGTTGAGTGAATAAATGCTTTATTTGTGTATTAAATGCTTTATTTGCAATTGGAATGGTTGTAGAGGAGATATCCGGCAGAAGCGTCGGAAGATCTAGCTAAATATATTTTTGCTTTTATATTTACCGTGATTAAAATTATATTTTGAACATTTCTCTGTAATTCAGTTAATACACGCAGTTGCTGGCTGTAGAATGAACTCGAAATTCTTCATACTATGTATGCCGCTGTAGAATAAGTCGGTTTCTAATAAATGTTTCTAGAACATCGTACTTCGCTGAAGTCCGACAATTCCGGCTGATCAATTATGTCACCGGAAGTTAGAAAATATTGAGCATGCGCATATCGATCTGACGACCTAGAATCTGGGTCTTCCGGTTTGTTTCTTACCAGAGCCTTCGATTTTTCGTTAGAAAGCTGAGAAGGGTCTGGGGACGAGAATGACAAAGAATCATAAAAGCTCCCCATGTACGAAATTTAAAGAAAAAAACATGGATAGATTTTATTGATTCGCATTTGAATGACATTTTTTCTGAGCACTCGAAAAATATATAATTATATATACAAAAACTGTGAGCACCCGAGGTTTCAGTTAAAAATAAAAGTCAAGGAAAGGAAAGGAAAGTAGCCTTTATTTAGACAGGGTAGCCCATTCAGCTATAGTGCTGGTATCCACAGGGGCCTGTACAAACAGACAAAGAAATTCAACTCCATTGCCCAGTATACAGTAATCACCTGGTCTTTTCCAGCGTCGCTTATCGATGTGGTGGTAGATAAACAGCAACAAAAACACAATTGGAAATAGAAGGATATCGAGGAGAGCCCACACATTTCTGAAAACCCAGCTGGGTGAAGTGTTGTTCATTCTGAAATACCTCGTTGTCCACAACCTCCTTAAAAAGTCGTGTGTCATGGAGCACGATAGAAACTAATGAGCAATAGAAACATCATGGTATTATACTAATAAGATGAAATATATCATCACTGATAATTCATTATAAAATAATTGGTTTATTATCCGCGCTTTGATTGGTCGAGCTAAGGATGTGTATACAAACACACAGATGACGTCACAAAAGCACGAAATTCGCAATATCGTCGAATGGTGTTGTTCTCACCACATTTTGACGTCTTCAGTACAGACGCACGGAAAACATACATTTAAACAACTGTGTTATTAATAAACACCGCATTTCATCCAATAATAAACGTCCGCTCGCTTACTTCAAATCGGTTTGGCGCCTGTTCGAGGAAATATGGTAAATATTTCGTAAAACACCCCTTCTGGCCGCTGGGATATCGGCTGATAATGTCCGAGGATGAGAAATGGTCCTCAAGAATATCACATATGCATAAGCATAAGCTTCCTTTCTCGGCCATATTTCTCATCCTCGGAAATTATCAGCCGATATCCCAGCCGTCAGCAGGGACTTATTTATTTTATAACCCAAAGACTTCACTTTTAATATAATGAATGGATATAACTTCGGAAGGGTCCGGGTTATCGTCTGATATCCGTCCTGTGAAAATATACCACGTGACCCCCTTTGGACCAATGACAGCGCGCGATAATTTATCGTTATCGTTATAAAATAATAATAGTGACTCGTGACTCGTGACTGCTTTTACTGAAGAAATAGAAAACGAGGCAGCGAGCTCTATCGAGTTTTAGTAGAAACCAACTAGCATAGACCGAATGCAATAATGGCGTCCAATTTCAATTGCCATTGTTCTGGACTGACTAGCCTCTCATACAGGTGAAAATGCTTTTCTGTTTTCGCATGAACACGAGGCTAGTCAGTCCAGAACAATGGCAATTGAAATTGGTCGACGCCCAGTTATTGCATTCGGTCTATACTATTTCTTTCATGAAATGCATATTTTGTTCGTTACAAAAATGCTTGAATATCTGCGCGAGCATGCTGTGTACTCTCATATATAGAGCATGCGGCATACGCATCCTTTTGCCAATCAGAGCGCGCGTTATATCATAGTTATTTCATAAAGATAATTGAAGGTATCTTACCTTTTTAGCTTCATAGCGTATGGCTACGTTAGTGATGCGATCAATACATCTATTAAAACCAAATGTTTTCGTACTGATGTCTTTGTTTGAATACTTTAACAAACGGCACGCAAAATCTTCTACAATATCACCATGTGATATGAATTCCTCTTGATGTGGGCCATCTGGTGCATTCCTTAGCTTGTAGCTGACCTACAAAGCAGATCATTTATACTAATCTTACCAGTTAAAGTTTATAAAGGTTTATTTAATTCGTACTGATCGAACTTGTGAATCCAAGCAAGCCGCCATCTTGATTTGTGATGACGTCACAAATCACAGATTCTCAGTGGTTAATGGTTTGCTTATTATAATCACTAAAACAGTGTCAACTGAATTGGTTAGAAATAGATCGGTTAGCATCAGCAATAATGTCATATTGAACATTCTTCGAACATACCGTAGAAATTATAGTAGTAATTGTCCAGCAGCAGTGTGACGTCATCGAAAATCAAGATGGCGGATTCCTCGTAGTTACATTATTGATTATTAGTGTTTGTCTCTGACTTCTGTTTTTCATATAGACGTTTCGGCCATTAATCAATGGCCTTCATCAGTATTAATCCTCGTAGTTATTTTATAGTTTTTAATTTTTAAAAATGTACTGAAAGTTTTCGTTAGGGATCAAAATAAAATTGCCAACTATAACTAAGACTGAAATTAGTTACATTATTGATTATTAGTTACATTATTGATTATTAGTGTTTGTCTCTGACTTCTGTTTTTCATATAGACGTAGTTATTTCAAATAATAATAATAATAATAATTGTAATATTATATAGCGCCCTTTCCTAAAATAGTTCAAAAGCGCTTTACAAATATATCATATATATATATATACAAAACTAATAATTTCAGTCTTAGTTATAGTTGGCAATTTTATTTTGATCCCTATCGAAAACTTTCAGTACATTTTTAAAAATTTAAAACTTACTAAATTTTAAATTGTTTAATTAAAAAAATAAAAAATAAAAAAATTAAAACATAAAAATAAAAATTGCAAACCCACCTTCAATGACTTTTCCAAGATGTTTGGCAGGCAGTCGGATAGTCCTGAGGGAGTAACAAGTTTCTTGATTTCGTCAATATCTTCGCCTCCCTTTGTTGCATTGTCAATCTTTTCGCTTTTTTCCTTTCTTTTCTGAGATTTCAGATATTTCTCATATTCGCATTCACATTCATCTTCCTATTGGACGAAAACACTTATTCTTTCAATTCATAAAATACGTGCATAGCCTGAACGCAATTGACCCTATGCAAAACGAGTGAAGACTGGGAACGAGCACGTACCACGAAATATAAATGAAAAAAATATTTCCATTACAAGAAAGACCATGTCTAAATAAGTAACTTGGTACATTTATGAAGTTTCATGTTGTATTAGTGCAGAGTTATAAGCATTTGAAATGTACCATAAACATGAAAACGAGGCTGGACAGGCCTTGGGTCTCTTTTCCATACAAATATTTCTAATTTCAAATAGCTGTA
The DNA here is from genome assembly GCA_033675265.1 of Actinostola sp. cb2023. Lineage (NCBI taxonomy): Eukaryota > Metazoa > Cnidaria > Anthozoa > Actiniaria > Actinostolidae > Actinostola > Actinostola sp. cb2023. Next base: position 150,372 of record JAUJYZ010001017.1, on the reverse strand, counting down.
ACTTTTTAGGTTTTTCTCTTACAACACTAAGATTTGGCAATATCACTAGCTTGGGTACGCTCTTTCAAATGATAGTAATGATGTCTTCTATAAGTGATGAACTAAGGTATCCCCTTTGCCACACCTTTTTGCATATGGTATATAGTTACCCAGAATTCTTTATGAACGCGCACGTGCGCATAAGGGAGATCAGGCCGGAAAACAATATCGCCCAATTTTGAGGCAGAAAGTAAAAATATAATAGAAAATAAAATTAGCGTCTCTAAATGTAGATAATGTGAACTGGCATTCGTGCGCATCATTTCTGCGCATGCATATTTATTGGGTGGTTTACCTGTGGTATAGTATTTCCAATATATAGCGGACACGGCATCTTTGAACTCAACGGCGAATATTAGAAAATTAAATCTAGTCTGATTTTGTTACCTGATTGTCTATGTATGTGTATATATGTATACTAAAGCTACAAAATATTTTAAAAATCAATACATGACATCGGCGATTTTGTTTCAGAAATCGTCCCCAAAAATGATCAAACTGTGTTCTTGAACGAATGTCAAATCGCACCTTTTTCATATTATTCATAAGAAAAGGAGACATTTTAAATTCTGGATGTAAATACAGTCGAACCTCTCCACACCGTACCGGCCACCTCGGAAATACATTTTGTGGCCGTTGTGTAGAGGTGGCCGTTGTGTGGAGGTTTTAAAAACGAATAAATGTATGGGCTTGCTGGTGGCCGGGACAAAAAACCCTGGGAAGGTGGTCGTTAGTAGAGGTTCGACTGTATGCTGACCTCGCTTACGCGTACACAATCATAAAGAATTCCGGGTAACTCTGTGGATAGCATACTGCATGTCTTACCTCACGTTCGCCATCTTGCTCGTCTGCAGAAATCCACTAAAAAGTCAAATACGTTTACATATGCATCACATAAAGCTTTACATTGATAATGCAGATCAACGAATTTAGTTTTGAACTATTTTAACAGTAGAAGCTTGTTTCATCGACCTGGAATTTATTTAGGAAATAAACCAAGTCGTTTCGAGCTACGCGCTCATCTTCAGGGTTACAATGTGTGTATAGGCGCATTACAACGTTAAAAATACTAACGGTATGCGTGGGCAAACACAAAGCGCGAGGGGAAGAATGAAAGAAAAAGAAGAAAGAAACGCGTAAGTTCTATTTTTCCTTGTTTGTATGTTGATTTATGTTCATGTCAGTTTTATACTTTTGTCGACCGCTGTGGAGTTCTTTCTCTGCCCTGTAAAGCTATTACTTAATTAAAGTGAAATAAATAAATAAAGAACTAGACATTGCTATGGGCAATGTACACTCGTGCCCTGTTGGGAATGAGCTACATGTACTGACGTGCTTCAAGAATTGGGATCCCTGTGGAAGTGTGGATTTCGAATTCGAAGTTTGTATACGAGTTTGATTTTTGCTTGAAAGCTTCCCTTTTCTACCTGGAACCAGCACATGTCGCAGTTATCTTTCGTGATCAATGCCGTATGTTTTATATTTCGCTCTTAGAGTGAAAATATTTGAACATTTTAAAAGTAAAATCAAGAGACCATTATCTTGGTATATAAAAATGTATTCAACGAGTAAAGTTCAATGATTGATAGTTGTTGTCGGTCGATTTTTCATTTAGACTTCGAAATATAAAATACCATAAATATAAGCTTGTGGTTTCCTTTCTAGTAGAACACATAGACGTCCAGCTATTCGTGTGCTTATCTTCTTGGACGATAAGGATTTTCACTGAATGTTCATGTGTCTCAGTTGTATAATTGGGCTTCCTGTGGTCACAGGTAGCCCAAACGTAGAAATCAGTGGATCGTGACGTCTTTGGATTTTCGTTCCGTTGGGTCAGGAATGAGCTCTGATAAAGCCTTCAAAGGGTATGAGATTCTCAAAAATGTCTTCACAACAGTAGTCTGAAAATTAAAGAACAAATTGGTGTAGAAATTTGAGCAAGAAATTGTGGTTTTGAGTGGTTTTGAGCGATTCGAAAATTTTGGTTCAACCGGTCATTTTATAGTTTTGTGTATGAGTTTGTTTATTGTTTCTCAAAAGCATTATTTTTCTATATCGTTCCCTAAAAAAATGCTAGAAATAAAGAATAATAGTTGTTGAAGTCCCCTGTGTAGTTTTCTTGAGGTTTTGAGTTGTATTTATTCGATGATGGGTCAGTTGTCTTGTGAATTTTGATGTGTTGATGAGCGCTGAACGGCGACCGATGAAGGGGATGCCTGGGCTCTGACTTGTTGCTTTATACCTCTTCTTTTTATCCTTCATTAGGCCAACACATTTAATTTCGCCACTTTTTAACATTGCGCATGTGCGTGACAATTCAGTAGTACAAAACCCCATGCTTTCGACACACCAGCCTACACACCAGCTTTGACAATATCATGTGCGTAGTGTTTTGGATTTGACAAAGTCCCACATCGATTGGGAGAAAGATAAATTTTTGTATATAAATGGTTCCAATACAATTTTAAAGGTGGTGGAGATACTAGGTCCCGGTACTAGGCGTTGCAAACCTTCTCCCCTTGCCCTCCCCCTTCGCTGATCCCCAACCATCTCCCCTATTTATATTTGTGACCGGACATTGCACAACTTTGCAATTTTCTGACATTGAAAACAAAAAATACGCGTTGGATTTTATAACTCGTGCGGCCTACGGCCTGGGCACGAGTAATTAAATTACGAACATATCATGTACAATTTGCCGACAGAGTCCGCCGGACGTCATAGAATGTTTTCGTATCGAGATAAAACCGAAGAGAGAATTTAGAAGACGTTAGCTAGCCAGAACTGTAAAACTCATGAACAATCCATGACTGAGCCATTAGGCCAATGGGAGCTCGACCAAAAAGGGAGACTGATACTGCATGTCTTACCTCAAGTTCTTGCTGAAAGTCAGTAGATAAAATGACATTGTATTACCTGGTTGCGTGCAGGATATATAGATGGACAAATGAAGATATAAATTATCGTACCGTGCAGCACGCCATGTCTTTAAATCTCACGTTACTTTTCAGATCTTGTTAACGTACGTTGCCATAAACAGGTATACACCACTGACACTAACACTGAAAAAGAAAGCTGCTAATTATATCTCATTGATTCAGTGTCTTTTGTTGTTTCGGAGAGCTGTTCCGGAGTGGATCAACTGAAGCGTCTCGCCCTGCTGAAACTCCTCCACGAAGCTAGTTTTTGACTGATGGCTTCTCAAACGAAATGAATTTAGCAGCAATCACAATGTTTGTTTATTTGAATACCATAATGGGATATATGTCTTTTATGTTTAATAAACGAGCACGAGTGTTTTATCAAGTTTGTTATCATGCCAGCTTTTTCTTAATTGTCAAGGCCGAAAAATTGACCATTTTTCTCCATCTACACGAACAAGTTTTTGTCAAGGAAAACTTGTCAAGGAAAACTTGCTCGTGTAGACGTGGCTTAAGTTCAGTTCAGCGCAGAATCAGTTTAGTTTAATCAACTTTAAAATATTAGAACAAAAATTGCAGTAAACTGATAAATCAATGAATTAACTTTATTTACGTGTCTGAATGAAGTTACGTGTCCATTCACTTACCTGAAATTATTAGGATTCTGTGCCGGATTTGTATGTGTATCGGCATGTGTTCGTGTCTCAGTGCCGTCGAGCACTCTCAGTACACATGATACAACAGTTTCGTCTAATTGTGAGTCTATATTTAACCGTTCTCGACATTCCAAACATTGCAAATGATTACTGAGTATGGAATACCAAAACTAGTTGATGACCCAACAACAGTCGCCGGGTTGTTTATTCCGCCATAAGTTTCAGTACTGCGTGTAGGCTTTGCCGGCCAATGTGTTGTAATAAAAGCATTAACCATAGTTATGTTCTTTGCAACTGATATGAATTATTATTCATTAGCAATATCAAAGCCATACAATATAAGAGTACTTCCTGTGTGACCACTGTACCGTTTGAATAATTGGAAGTGTTTTGCAAGCTAGTTACTATTTAGTAGTAACAATTAGACTACCGAGTTCGATTTTTCTATATAGCAATTAGTGTTTGTTGAACAGAGGGTCTGAATGGGGTTAACTGACTACTACTACTACTACTAATAATAATAATAATAATTTATTTATTCACGTAGAACACAAAAGAGCTTACAATAAAACTCGTGAGAACGCCGTGCACGTGCTAAAAAATCTAAAATATAATATTATAAAAAGTATATACTCCTAATCTGACAAACGATCGGAGCACTGACAACGAAGTTAAGAAATATTGTCTTGACTACTGACTTGTTTGTTCTTTTTTCTATACACTGCTCTATCGTAGTATCAGAATCACTTCCCGTTTTCATACGGCCCGCAGTGTTTCGAGTGTCAACAAGCACATGCTTCAATGCTTATTAGGCGTTGCGTGAAGTTTTCCTACCTAGAAATGGGCCTGATGCAAACATAAGCTGAGAGGCCTTATTTCACTGTGAAAACGCCGCCTGATGCAAGCACAAGAGACCTTATTTTTGCATTATTAATTATTATATCTACCTTTGTATAGTCTTATACTTTCTGTAATGATATACAGTATTTATATATAATATATATATAGTAATGATTTGGACGCGTTTACTCTTTGACTTCCATGGTTTATTGCATACAATACTGTTTCGTACAGGTCGCGGTGTTATTGCGAACCTGCACTCTTCAGTGCATAAACCAGAGTGATTTGGATAGAACATTACAACAACATAAGTAATGTTCTATCCAAATCACTCTGGTTTATGCACTGAAGAGTGCAGGTTCGCAATAACACCGCGACCTGTACGAAACAGTATTGTATGCAATAAACCATGGAAGCCAAAGACTAAACGCGTCCAAATCATTACTATATGTATAACCGCTCTACTGTACAGTATAGAGCACTCTAGCGACACGGATAACAAGCTTCATTTGAATCTAATATATATATATATGTATTTCTCTATTGCTTGGCATTTATAGAACTTTGCTGTCTTATCAGTCCACCCTTTTTTCGGCTTTGCTTTAAGAAAACGATCGACTTTGATAGACAAGCGTTTTGGTGTATGGTCTTTATTGGATATCAACAATACTTGTACGATCTTACATCAATACGATACATTGTCAGTTGCACTGAGATAGCATACATGGATGACTGACAGCATCCCAACATGCATAACTTTAATATATAATCGTGTTCTAAATAAAAGTTTTCATAATTACATTGTCAACTAAATGCACGACTATAAACATTATGCTTGATATATAACTAATTGCATAATCGTTGTTGGGTTCAAAACCATAAATCATAGAAGCTGTGACCGCAATGATGGATGGGAAATCAGTTCATGACCTGCATTCAGTAGGCGTTCTCGTAGTTTTGAAAATATATATTATGAGCTATTTAACTAAGATCCTACAAGTCTGGATAAAAAGGTCGATGATTTGACGGTGTTATTTGAGAGTTTTAATTTCCCAGAATTCCTTTTGGACATAGCTTTCATGATTTTCAACCCGACAACGATTATGCAATTAGCTATACTAAATGATACAGCAATTATGTATTTTGAGATATCCCAAAATAATCAAATAACCGAAGCCTGCAGCCAGAACTAACAATCTAAGTACACGGCTTATTTAATTTCAGTTATTTAAGACTGCCACCTATCAAATTAGAGTAAATATAACGACATGCATATACACTGCGTAAGAATTAAGCTATCAGTTAGACTCAATATTATATTCGATGAGTAATCAGTTACACTACTATGAAATGAGCTGATGAGCATCAGTCTGTGTATTTTGATGATGCAATTCAGTGTTCTCTCTGAAATTAATAAAATAAAATGAGTTAATAAATAATAATATTATAAATCAATCCATGAATATATTGTACATTATTGAATTAATTATTAAACAAATCAAACTACCATATTATAAGAGGATATAGTTTGTTGAAAATCATATTTAACGATTCATTTACCTCAGTGATTGTCTTTTGTTTTTGGTTGGCAGACTTTGACGTTTTGATCTATTTGATGCTGTGAACCAACATTGAATTTTACTGTGAGAAAATCGATAAAGATAATCCTTGAGATAGGTTTCACAACTTTATACCTGTTTACAAGTCTTGTTGCTCGTCTTTCCGTGTCGTTCCTTCGGTTTTATGGGGCTTCTTTCTTCCATTCTTTGTTTACGTCTACGGCTACAGAATATAGTCAACGATATATGTACATTAATACCAAACTTATGACTTGTATTCAGTAAGAACATAATATCATGCGACAGCAGATATTGCTTCCCTTTCGTACGGAGTAGAATAACTGAACAAGGCCTGTACGGGACCGCAAATGAACCCAGGCCCGCAAATGAACCCAGGCCCGCAAATGATCCCAAGACTGGATCCCAAATGATCCCAGGCCCGCAAATGATCCCAAGACTGGATCGCAAATGAACCCAGGCTCGCAAATGAACCCAGAGAGGACCGCAAGTGATCCCAGAGATAAAATCAGGAATCTGGAACGGAACAAAATGGGATTTCACACAGAGAAGTCCTGAAATGGAGTTTTCCAAGGAAACAGTGGAATGCTACAGGTCTACTCGGTTGACATGGAATGTTGTGAAAAGTGCTTGAATGAAATGAATTATGAGTTTAATTGAGCCATCTGTGCAAATGTATCCCATTTCCCGTTAAGCTTGGTAACAACTAAGCATGATCAAATTTATTATCTCACTCAGCGTTCGCTGCGCTCACTCGTGAGACTAGTTGAACACTCGGAAGATAAATTCGTATCTCCGCGCATCCATGTATTATTCTCTAAATAATATTACTTGCTAAATAATACTGAGGACACGTTTGTTGCTTTAAATAGCATAAATAAATAAATAAATCGTTTCAATTGACACTACCCTGAAGTGGCTTTTCAGTGTCAGTTTTACTGAAGCATTTGCTTCCTTTCGTTAAAGTTCTTATAGTTATCTCGACGAAATTATGTTGGATCACTCGGCCATTGCCGTAATTTTTGATATTAATCTAATCACGAAATTACAAAATACCGCATATTTTCTCCCCTAAACTGACACGCGGGCCTTTGGATGATATGACCTGCAAGGTAGTGAAAAACAATGAATAGAAAAAAAACGTGAATCATTATTAGTAAAACTAATTAAACTCAGCAGGCCGATGCAAATGTCTAAAGTTTGTACTTATCAGCGGTGTCAGGTATACGGTAGATATGAAATAAAGTGCCTAATCAGTCTAATCATGAAGATGAAGTTTCTGTTAAAATAAATGAATGATGACGCTGAGAACATGATGCCAATTTGAGGCAAACTGAGAAACAGTTTATATTTATTAAAATGTTTTTACCCTGGTTAATTACCGAATAAAGTTCAGTTCAGGGTCAGACCATGCTCGAGGATCCAGCGGTTTTTGTCCGCGCTCCGAAGTCACCGGCCGGTGCGGATACTCACCGACGCTGAGGGGAATAATTGTTAATTATTTGAGAACAAATTGTATTGAATGAGACAAATGCTTTTCTAAAAAATGACCATTGTTCTTCTACAAAATAGGGATGTTTTTATTTTCAAAGGCGTTAATATGAGCAAAAGTGTGAAATCCCATTTTGTTCCGTTCCAGATTCTTGATTTTATCTCTGGGATCACTTGCGGTCCTCTCTGGGTTCATTTGCGGGCTGGATCCCAAATGATCCCAGGCCCGCAAATGATCCCAAGACTGGATCGCGTCGGTGAGTATCCGCACCGGCCGGTGACTTCGGAGCGCGGACAAAAACCGCTGGATCCTCGAGCATGGTCTGACCCTGAACTGAACTTTATTCGGTAATTAACCAGGGTAAAAACATTTTAATAAATATAAACTGTTTCTCAGTTTGCCTCAAATTGGCATCATGTTCTCAGCGTCATCATTCATTTATTTTAACAGAAACTTCATCTTCATGATTAGACTGATTAGGCACTTTATTTCATATCTACCGTATACCTGACACCGCTGATAAGTACAAACTTTAGACATTTGCATCGGCCTGCTGAGTTTAATTAGTTTTACTAATAATGATTCACGTTTTTTTTTCTATTCATTGTTTTTCACTACCTTGCAGGTCATATCATCCAAAGGCCCGCGTGTCAGTTTAGGGGAGAAAATATGCGGTATTTTGTAATTTCGTGATTAGATTAATATCAAAAATTACGGCAATGGCCGAGTGATCCAACATAATTTCGTCGAGATAACTATAAGAACTTTAACGAAAGGAAGCAAATGCTTCAGTAAAACTGACACTGAAAAGCCACTTCAGGGTAGTGTCAATTGAAACGATTTATTTATTTATTTATGCTATTTAAAGCAACAAACGTGTCCTCAGTATTATTTAGCAAGTAATATTATTTAGAGAATAATACATGGATGCGCGGAGATACGAATTTATCTTCCGAGTGTTCAACTAGTCTCACGAGTGAGCGCAGCGAACGCTGAGTGAGATAATAAATTTGATCATGCTTAGTTGTTACCAAGCTTAACGGGAAATGGGATACATTTGCACAGATGGCTCAATTAAACTCATAATTCATTTCATTCAAGCACTTTTCACAACATTCCATGTCAACCGAGTAGACCTGTAGCATTCCACTGTTTCCTTGGAAAACTCCATTTCAGGACTTCTCTGTGTGAAATCCCATTTTGTTCCGTTCCAGATTCCTGATTTTATCTCTGGGATCACTTGCGGTCCTCTCTGGGTTCATTTGCGGGCCTGGGTTCATTTGCGATCCAGTCTTGGGATCATTTGCGGGCCTGGGATCATTTGGGATCCAGTCTTGGGATCATTTGCGGGCCTGGGTTCATTTGCGGGCCTGGGTTCATTTGCGGTCCCGTACAGGCCCAGTCGATCCAGAAAGCCCGATTTAACATCAGCAATTTTAAAATCTTAGTTGAGTTGTTTTATGACAGACTGAGCCTAAAGTACTGTGCATGATTCATGATCAGCAATCCTCTTCCTCATTATTCAGACAATATTTATTCAAGAAAGAAATGATTTTGTACGTACTGCGAACGTGTATTCGGTGGCATCGTGACTAATATCTGTATCCGGTTTAGCTGTTCTCAGTGGAAGGCAGGCGAATGTACTAATTAACTAGCTACGAACGAAAGCCAGGTCGAACCCTTAAATGTATTGTCCTTTGATTGGCTCTGATTTGATTGATTGACAGTCGTTACGTCACCAACACCACCTGGTCTCACGAATGCGGAATATGCCCGAGGGTGAGTTACGATTCAAAGTTCTGCAGTCATCTGTGCTTCCTGTCGGCTTTCTTGTTCTTCTCTGAACTGAGGAAATGGATTTCCTGTTGACAAAGACGACTCTGTCAAATTATAATATTGTTGAAATGAATTATCAGGCCCAGGACTGTAAAATATGTTGTTAATATTGATTAACTTAAAAGCATCTTAATTATCTCAGTTCAGTGACAAATAGTTTGTTGGGTGAATAAATAGCGCATGGCACCCACCATAATTTCTCAAGAAAGCTAGTGAGATATGTCTTGCATTAGAATAACTTGAGTATTAAGTTTTTGTATTGAGTATTAGATATTAACATAGTTACAGTCATTTGCAAAAATTATGGCCGCCACGATATATCAATATATCGGGTGCATTATGGATAATTAAATAATACTATTTTGAGTTTTCTAACTTATTAAATGAAGCAAAATTTACAAACAACAAACGTATGACTAAAATAAACATTATACTAAATATGTCTACCAACTTTGCTGGCGTTAAAGGGGAATTTTCTATTATTTAATTACCCATAATGCACCCGATATATTGATATATTGATAGTTTCGTAGCGGTCAGAATTTTTGCAAATGACTGTATACGTTCAATATGGAATAGGTCGGAATATCATCCGCCATTTTACTGTTTTAGTACAGTCGGCACAGGTAGCCCAACCATTGCTTCTGAGGCTAATTATAATTAATAAAAAAATAAATGTTTGTAATACGCGCGTCCTTTTTTGATGGGTTTCCTGTGGTAGAGCGCGCGCTCTACCACAGGAAACCCATCAGTCTGCGGGCGCGTCCTACCACAGGTAACCCAGGCTGTGTTTTTGTGAAGAATGTATCACCTCGACATACAGAAACATTATTTAGTAAAATATTGTCAATAAAGCTTGAAATGTTAGATAACAATTGTACTTACCGTCTTGTCTTGATTTCTTGCGATTTTAAACGTTTTTAGAGGGTCTGAATGGGGTGAACTGACAAAGAAAACTTACCTGTCAACTGACAATCGAAGTACCAAACACGTTCAATTGTTCAAAACAGGATATGTCCAGTTAATACTTAACTAACGTTTAACTGACAACTGACAAATGACCAAATATTTGACTGACAACTGACATACAGACCCCCCCCCCCCCCCCCCCCCCCCATTCAGACCCTCTTTTTTTCCTCTTTTTAGCGACTTTAGGTATACTCCCTCCCCTTCCCCTACTAAAGAGAAGAAATTGTAGGAGACACGGATCACGATTTCCATCTAGATCACTCTACTTCGGGTCGATTTTTTTCTCTCAAAACGATGATCCTTCGAATTGCGACAGCACTAGACGAAGGAAGGATAGTCGTGAAGTCCTTCGATGTGAATTTATGTGAGAAAACCGATCAATATCATCCTGAAATAAGACATTACAGCATAAAATTCGCCATAAAAATTACGTCCCACTCATATCCTAGACGTCAAGGAAGTCGTTACGCCGACAGGACTAAACCCAAACATAAACTTGATCTCAAACGTGATTGGACGAAAATTCTACCACGGTTATGATTTCTATTGTGTTTTCCTCATGAATTATTCATGATATGATAACGTCACGTACGGTAGTGATTTCCTTTGTTTTGTCACATTAATTATTAATGAGTTATAATATAACGCGCGCTCTGATTGGCCATAGGATGCGCATTCCGCTTGCTCTATGAGAGCACAGTGCACGCGCGCGCATATATTAAAACATTTTTGCAACGAACAAAATTGAAAACTTGCTTTAAAATCATACTTGTATTTTATAAAAGAAATAGAAAACTGCTGTGCTCTATCGAGTTATAGAAGCACGCGGGAATTGGAAGAAGACGAGAGAAGTGCTGGGAGAAGCACGAGGCGTATCGATAGAGCACGCAGCCTCGTTTTCTATATTTCTTCATTTGAGGATGCTTGTTTCAAGAATGATAGAGCTAAACTGACAGGAAACAATTTCGTAAAAATTCCATTACCGACACATATGTGGAACACTCAATGCGCCTTGGCATATTAAACACAGATAGTCGAAACTCAATATCTCTCTGTTATAATGTAGCTACGGGGTGTCAAATTAGCAAAGTTCGACTGATATCTCGAGCAATTTGACACCCCGTCCCGTAAGAATTAAAAATCAGTAGCAATGCGGCCGCTTGGTGACACAACCATGAAAACGCTCACGTCAGCGATACAGAACCTGACAAAACGCCTCTAGAAGGTTGCCCCTTCCACTGATGAAGACTTCTCTGTCACGAGCAAAGTCAAGGTAAAAGAGATACAGAACGTACAGAACACGATGATGACCTATTCCCGCCAAAAAGCAACGAGACACTGGCTCACGCTCCATGAGCCTGCGAAGAGATGAAGGTCCGCAGTCACAGGAAAACTTAAATTGAAAATATAGTCAACTGGCGAAGCTTGTCGACAAGATGTTTCGTCAGAAAAAGCTCTGAAAGATAAGCTGGAGAGATAAGAGAGGCCGGGGAATTGTGAGTGTGTGAAAACCACACGTGTGAATCCCGGAAAATGGCGTAAACTCCATGAGTTTACAAACAAAGCGAGATCTTCAGTCCTTCAAGATCCAACAGGCCCTTGTCAAAGGAATTATGCCAGTGATCCGCATGATAGATATATTATTATTATTATTATTATTATTATTATTATTATTATTATTATTATTATTATTATTATTATTATTATTATTATTATTATTATTATTATTATTATTATTATTATTATTATTATTATTATTATTGAAAAAAGATTGGCCTGGAATGCACTCTCCCTTCTAACACATGCCAATTATGAGTTAAATATGCAGAGAAAACAGGAGCCTTTCTTTACTGATTGAAGGTGTAATTCTGGTGATATCTTCGCTAGTATGGTCATTGCGTGACTACCGTGACAACGTCGCGACGTCAAGTTCACGACACCATTTTACTTGCTTTAACGTCCTCTTCCTGACGTTGAGGATGCCAACGGTCGTTTTCATAGTTATTCGTCAGCGCGCGCGCCGTCCTCTTTCACGTCGCGTCGTGTTTGCTAAATCTCTCTCATAACCATCATAGGCAGCCCAACCATTCCTTTTGAGGCTACTAAATAATGAAATAAAAATGATATTTGCGTCATTTTTGATGGGTTTCCTGTGGTAGTGCGCGATCGCGCAATACGTATTATGTTGGGATCCCTGTGCATATAAATGTATGATGTTGGGATCCCTGTGCGCATCCCGCGCGTCTTGCAGTCTGATGTGTATATTTACACAAGGTGTGAAACTGATGGCGTATCATGGCCTGATGTGCGGTGCAGTAGCTCGGTGCAGTTCGATGGAGCCGAAGAGCCGAAGTCGTCGTACGCTACAGGCCCGTGGGGGGTACCCAGGGTGAAGTAGCTCAAGCCTTGCAAAATGGCGGGACATCAAAGAGAAGTCGATGAAACAAAACATGATTTTTTTCGGTGTAAGCGTTTGAATTCTATTCCTTATCCATGGTAAGTTAAGCAGTTCACAATTCATGTCAACTTTAAGTAACTTTAGAAGAAATTCGGCGGTTTTAAAGTAGTCCTTTTTCATTTTGAATGGTGGAGAATTGCATGTTGGGCTCGACAAGCAAAAGTTTTGTTGAAAAGCAACTTAACTAAAAGTATTTTTGTCAAGGTTTTTACGTAGTATTTGCTCTAACTGTTCTCTAATAAAAGCACTTGCCTATACTAGGGCAGAAGGGCTGCTCACTAATCCTCAACAAATCAGTTTTCATAAATTATGACTGAGCTCTATTTGACTTGTGTAGTTTGTCAGTGATCGAAATCACTTCAACAAGGAACCTCTCAACTGACTAATGGTACTTCATCTCTATTTAAACATTTTGACTATCTCATCAGAAAGTGTTTGACGTAATGTTGTACTTTCTTACAGTTGTTCTTACTGAAAACATAAGGGCCAACACAGCATTAACCATCTGAAGCAAAAATATAGACGAACTCAATGGCATTTAATTCACTGACATCGAAGGAGACATGAATGGCCAGCGAAGGACTCGTGAAGCAGTTGAAGCTGCCGTGAACTAAAATATTAACAGTTCCGCTTCATTATAGTCATTGACATAGTACAACTTATTTAGCAAATACTAGCTACCAACTGAGAGACATACAGACTAGTACGTAATTAAATAAGCTTACGGTTTTCCTAAGAACGTAAGTATCGCTTCCGAGTGCTTACAAATTGTACGAACTCCGATGTTTGTTATTCATTCAACTTATGATTGTGGTGACATGCATAATATTTAGCTTAGTTTCGTATTATTCACAGTATTACTGATCAATATAATGAATAAATTACACAAAGAACGGCGAAACAGTGTGTAAAAAGCTTAGTAAACTTTGTTTTAACTTATTGTTGAAATAAATACGTTTGTTTGTCATTTTGTATACAAGTACTGATAGCAAAATGTGTTGTGTAGTACTAAATATTGAGACTATTCAGCAGTATATAAAACACAATGCCTCGATTTTGAAGCATTTTAATCGATAAAAATCAAAAATCAAAAAAAAAACTTTATAAAAATCTAAACAGAAAACAAATAAAGTATATTGTACATGTTTTGACTTATATTTAGTGAAAATATAAATATTAAAACTTGCCGAAAAGAGAGAAAAGAGCACAATTCAGATTTGACGAGCGCTTGCCGATGTCCTCTCGAAGGTAAAATCCGAATGTTTCACGGAAAAGTGCACCATCGAACTGCACCGCACATCGGTCCATGAGGCGCAAAATGTCAACATTAATGTTTCTCAGCGTTCGGTGAAGTTAGACGATTGACACTTACGAAGTGTTTAGAGAATACGGTAAAGTTTAGTTATTCGAAGAAAAATTGAATTTTCACGTCATTTTTACAAAGATTAGGAGCAAAAACGTAATTGTCACGTGACCGAGTTTCATACCTTGTCTCAATATACACATGTACTGCGGGACGCGCGGGATGGACACAGGAAGCCCAACATATAAGTTACTCAACACAGGGAATCCAATAATAATACGTATCGCGCGCGCGCGTTCTAAACCACAGGAAACCCATCAAAAAAGACGCGCGCATGCAAATATATTTTATTAATAATTATAATTAGGCTCAGAAACAATGGTTGGGCTGCCTGTGATAACCATGATGTAACGCGCGCTCTGATTGCCCAAAGGATATGCGCGCGTATATCGCAACGCGTGCTTTATGAGAACACAGAATTTTATAAAAGAACATAGAAAACGTGTCCGCTGTGCTCCGCTACGCGTCGTGCTGATATCGAAATCTCTGATAAATATCCGTTCGCGTACCGGAAGTGACATCATATTCCGAATTAAAGTCAATTAAATATGACGTCATAATCGCGCGATGACGTAAATACCTCATTAACTTCGATAATTATCGTTTCTTTTCAAACCTCTGCCGAAGATGGTGGATTAGCGAAAGCTGCCCGCGAAAACTGCTGGATTCCGACGAGTTAACGATTTACTTTTGCTCTTTTCTGATCAATCAGAAATGAGTGAAAGTAAATCGTTAACTACAGCTCGTTAATCGTTCTTTTTTATTGATTCTTCTCACTTGCGAAGAGCGTTTGTGAGTCATTTTACAAGTAAGTGGAATTTTGAATTGCAGAACGATATTTTGCATTTCTCGGTCTTTTACAATCAATCACGTCACGGTGACTGATATGTGTTGAACTATTGCTAGTTTATTCTTGGTTTTATATGGAAAACGTGACATTGAAAGAAACGCAAGCCGGCACGCTTAGGCCAATAGACATTATTAAATATATGCAAATGTCTATTGGCCTAAGCTTGCTGGCTTGCGTTACTATAGTTATTGGTTCTGTGAATATCTGGATAGTCTGCTGGTAAGTATTGATGATTCATAACAGATGGATGGTTTGATTGAATGGATCGATGAAAGGATGAATGGATGGTTTGGTTGAATGGATGGATGGATGGATGAACGGACAGATAGATGGATGGTTTGATTGAATGGATGAATGGATGGATGGATGGATGAACGGACAGATAGATGGATGGTTTGATTGAATGGATGAATGGATGGATGGATGGATGAACGGACAGATAGATGGGTGGTTTGATTGAATGGATCGATGAAAGGATGAATGGATGGTTTGCTTGAATGGATGAATGGATGGATGGATGGATGAACGGACAGATAGATGGATGGTTTGATTGAATGTATGAATGGGTGGATGGATGGATGAACGGACAGATAGATGGACGGTTTCATTGAATGGATGAATGAATGGATGGATGAACGGACAGATATATGGATGGTTTGATTGAATGGATGAATGAATGGATGGATGGATGGACGGACGAATGAACGGACAGATAGATGGATGGTTTGATTGAATGGATGGATGGATGAATGGACGAATGAACGGACAGATATATGGATGGTTTGATTGAATGGATGGATGGATGGATGGATGGAGGAATGAACGGACAGATAGATGGATGGTTTGATTGAATGGATGGATGGATGGATGGATGGATGGATGGAGGAATGAACGGACAGATGATGCATGGTTTGATTGAATGGATGGATGGATGAATGGACGAATGAACGGACAGATATATGGATGGTTTGATTGAATGGATGGATGGATGGATGGATGGACAAATGAACGGACAGATAGATGGATGGTTTGATTGAATGGATGGATGGATGAATGGACGAATGAACGGACAGATATATGGATGGTTTGATTGAATGGATGGATGGATGGATGGATGGACAAATGAACGGACAGATAGATGGATGGTTTGATTGAATGGATGGATGGATGGACAAATGAACGGACAGATAGATGAATGGTTTGATTGATTGAATGGATGGATGGATGGATGGATGGACAAATGAACGGACAGATAGATGGATGGTTTGATTGAATGGCTGGATGGATGGACAAATGAACGGACAGATAGATGGATGGGCGGATAATGAACAATTATCAGTCCCCGAAGTGGAGGTGTGTAGTTTAAAAAAATTCAGATAATTTCATTTTTCTCCAAAGTGGGAGATATCATCTCAAAACTGGGGGATATTACCTGACATCCGTCCAGTGAAATCGTACCACGTGGCCCGTTTTAACCAATATATATGAGTGCGCGCGAAAATTTATCGATGGGTTATAACCAAGGATATTCCGAGTTACGGGAGCCAATCAAAACGCGCAAACATTTCTATCCACTGATTTGGAAAATACTAAACATAATTATTATATGTGGTCGGTTACTTGTTTGGTTAGTGAGTTATTATTATCAATTTATTTATTCGTCATGCTAATGATGCTAATATGCTGTTTACACATCAAGTAACAGGTAATAGTTCGTAAAGTAATTACGGATTAAAGTCGGAATATTTACGCTTCACTAAACGCTACAAATTACTTTATAACTTAGGTAATATATTAGTAAAGTATATTATATTTAGTCGGTCGCTTGCTTGCTTGCTTGCTTGCTTGCTTGCTTGCTTGCTTGCTTGCTTGCTTGCTTGCTTGCTTGCTTGCTTGCTTGCTTGCTTGCTTGCTTGCTTGCTTGCTTGCTTGCTTGCTTGCTTGCTTGCTTGCTTGGGGATGGAAGGATAGACGGAGCCTGACACGAATAATGCACGAGGGAGGGCTAGATAAATATAAATACTACAAGTAGACGCATAGCTAGCAAAGTAACGAACAATGGTTACAGGGAAAATGAAATCGGGTTACATTGACTGACTCTATGTGTAACTAACTGTTATCTAACAGAATAAATCGGTTGACTATTATTTGTAAGATTGAAGATGTAACACTCAGAAAGAGTATACATATGATAATATTAATCATTTTCATGAACTGAATATATCGAACATACGAGATTCTCTCGTGGGTTCATCTACTTATTTCATCAAAATGAAGACGACCTTGGCACTTCCATTACACGCTAAGCTGCAGCTGATGACTCACTCACTGAGCGCCTTGGAAATAAGAACGACTGAAGAACAAAATGGCATGACAGGTATAGAACAGTTTCTTGATAAACTACATTACACGCCAATCAGCTGATGACTCACTCACTGAGCGCCTTGGAAATAAGAACGACTGAAGAACAAAATGGCATGACAGGTATAGAACAGTTTCTTGATAAACTACATTACACGCCAATCAGCTGATGACTCACTCACTGAGCGCCTTGGAAATAAGAACGACTGAAGAACAAAATGGCATGACAGGTATAGAACAGTTTCTTGATAAACTACATTACACGCCAATCAGCTGATGACTCACTCACTGAGCGCCTTGGAAATAAGAACGACTGAAGAACAAAATGGCATGACAGGTATAGAACAGTTTCTTGATAAACTACATTACCCGCCAAGCAGCTGATGACTCACTCACTGAGCGCCTTGGAAATAAGAACGACTGAAGAACAAAATGGCATGACAGGTATAGAACAGTTTCTTGATAAACTACATTACACGCCAATCAGCTGATGACTCACTCACTGAGCGCCTTGGAAATAAGAACGACTGAAGAACAAAATGGCATGACAGGTATAGAACAGTTTCTTGATAAACTACACTGATTACCCGCCAAGCAGCTGATGACTCACTCACTGAGCGCCTTGGAAATAAGAACGACTGAAGAACAAAATGGCATGACAGGTATAGAACAGTTTCTTGATAAACTACATGTGTACATGTAAATGCAAAAGCGAATCATACCGTTATGTTCTTCCCATGGAGACTAGTAGCGTTAATCAGTGTTGTGCCCTGTGCCCGATCGACGCGTTACAAACGAAGAGAATGGATTCAACCATATTTTATCAAAGTTGTTTTTCACGTGTTTTAAAACTGTACAAGAGGAGGGATGTAAATAACATCATCGTGCTCAACCATCCATCTATTCATTATGCCATTCATTAATCAACCCATTCGTTCATTCGTCCATTCGTTCGTTCATTCTTTCGTTCGTTCGTTCGTTCGTTCGTTCGTTCGTTCGTTCATTCGTTCATTCATTCATTCGTCCATTCGTTCGTACATTCGTTCATTCGTTCGTTCGTTCGTTCGTTCGTTCGTTTGTTCAATCGTTCGTTCGTTCGTTCGTTCGTTCATTCACATATTCTAGTACATTTCTTTCAAGCAATTTGTTGCTCAGCTACCGTGTTATCACCAAACATCAATGAAGGGTTCTCTGTAACGTTGCATGCAGATAACACTTCATTGTTGTCTGATGACAACACAGAGAACACATTGAAGATTTGCCTTGATGATTTGTCTTTTTTGCTTCTTTGACTTATGTAAGTGGCTGGCTGGCTGGCTGGCTGGCTGGCTGGCTGGCTGGCTGGCTGGCTGGCTGGCTGGCTGGCTGGCTGGCTGGCTGGCTGGCTGGCTGCTCACTGGAACTCCGGCAGTGAAAGTTTCAATCTGTTCCTCCTGGTACAGTGAACATCAAGTCTGCCGGTGTTGAGACAAAACTGGAAAAATTGTGAAATATGTTGTTGTTCATTATTCAGTTGGTTTCGTTTACTGATATCTTTCTGCGTTGTAGGTTGATCAGTTGAAATTCGCCATGGCGTTCACGAATTAGTAAGCGCCAACGCTGCCAGATCAACAGTGGAACGAACCATCGCCTCTGAGGAAAACTGGCTTCTTGGATTCTTAACACCTATTTTACGAGGGAGTGACGTTGCGTTGCCCGGTGAACCACGCGAGGACATCGTCATCAATGGTGACGTAAAATCATGTGATGTTTTCAGCGATGCCGTTACGTACGAGTTCTTCAGTGGCCGCCTATGAACAGAGTTCCAGTCCAGTGAGCTGACGTTATGTCCATCGTCCGTGACGCTCGTCAAAGAATCACTAACGACCTCCCCTATTGCACGATGAGTTGCAGCGAAGTGGCGTCCATCGAAGAATCACTAGCAATGGTCACCATAGCTTGTGCTTTCTTGATGCACGACACTTCGTTCTCTGACAATGATAACTGAGATAGATAGATAGATAGATAGATAGATAGATAGATAGATAGATAGATAGATAGATAGATAGATAGATAGATAGATAGATAGATAGATAGATAGATAGATAGATAGATAGATAGATAGATAGATAGATAGATAGATAGATAGATAGATAGATAGATAGATAGATAGATAGATAGATAGATAGATAGATAGATAGATAGATAGATAGATAGATAGATAGATAGATAGATAGATAGATAGATAGATAGATAGATAGATAGATAGATAGATAGATAGATAGATAGATAGATAGATAGATAGATAGATAGATAGATAGATAGATAGATAGATAGATAGATAGATAGATAGATAGATAGATAGATAGATAGATAGATAGATAGATAGATAGATAGATAGATAGATAGATAGATAGATAGATAGATAGATAGATAGATAGATAGATAGATAGATAGATAGATAGATAGATAGATAGATAGATAGATAGATAGATAGATAGATAGATAGATAGATAGATAGATAGATAGATAGATAGATAGATAGATAGATAGATAGATAGATAGATAGATAGATAGATAGATAGATAGATAGATAGATAGATAGATAGATAGATAGATAGATAGATAGATAGATAGATAGATAGATAGATAGATAGATAGATAGATAGATAGATAGATAGATAGATAGATAGATAGATAGATAGATAGATAGATAGATAGATAGATAGATAGATAGATAGATAGATAGATAGATAGATAGATAGATAGATAGATAGATAGATAGATAGATAGATAGATAGATAGATAGATAGATAGATAGATAGATAGATAGATAGATAGATAGATAGATAGATAGATAGATAGATAGATAGATAGATAGATAGATAGATAGATAGATAGATAGATAGATAGATAGATAGATAGATAGATAGATAGATAGATAGATAGATAGATAGATAGATAGATAGATAGATAGATAGATAGATAGATAGATAGATAGATAGATAGATAGATAGATAGATAGATAGAT